>JAEKDQ010000984.1:0-86652 GCA_026937815.1 Etheostoma perlongum
TGGCATTCGGACAAGAAAACACAGCCTGCAGTACACGGGGAAGTAACTTTCCCAGGAACTGAACCACAGTAGGGCCTTCAGGCTTCACAAACTGCGAATTTTCCGTGCGCGTTCTGCTGAAAGTGAACATAGGCTCGAGCTCTAGGAGACCAAATGTTGGGGCCTGATATCAGCTCTCTGTGCTTCACGAGACACTCTATTAAGGCTCCGCTGGAGAGCGGACCCGGCCCCTGTAGTCAGCTCATCCATTAGGTACCCAAAAACACATCATACCTTGTTATGTCACGTGCGGACGGGGCACGTGCCGCCCAGAGGGTCTGCCAAAGGGATGCCCGAACAGTTCTTTGTAGCGACTGCCATTAAAAGCGTGTTACGGCACGCTGCCTTGTTGGGATGAAACAAGCGAGCAGTTGTGGGCGATGATTCTTTGCTTGCAAAAGACCCGGTTGGAGAAACAACAGGTGTCTGTGCCGGTAGAAACTATTGACACAGAGTACAAGCGTGTATACCGTGAACTGAGAAATGGAGCACTCTCAGACATAAAGGCTCTGGTGAGAGAGCATGTGGAGAAACTGAGCACTGAATCCGCTTCCTATGAGTTCATGAACATATACAGCATGTGTTCCTTCTACCCACCTAATGTGACCAGGATCTCACATCGGGACGGTGACCCTCCCATGTGCAAGTTCACCAAGCTCACCTGTCCTGAGGAGAGTGCTAACTCTCACAGACTAATTTCGGTCAGCGGCATATTGAACCCGCTCCTCAGCGCACGGGTAGAACATGGAGAGCTGAAGCTCACTCACTGTGGAGAGTCGGACTACCACAGGGCTACCGAGGAGTTTGCTAGACTTGACTCAAGGAGTAAGATGAGGGCACCGCGAGTGTACAAAGGGAACGTGGGAAGCACTCTAAGTAGCATGGAGAATCGTTTTTGTTTTCACCGTAACACAGGACTTGCACACACTAGGATGTGCTTATAGGCAGATGATGGTTTTAGTTGAACTGTTACACCTGAATGTTCTGCATTTCATATATTCCTAGCGCACAGGCGCTTACATTTTGCCACACCTAGCAATGTGAAATAAAAAGCTTGTGCAACTGGCCATTCCGTCTGATCATATCTTTATTTCATATAACACACACACACACACAGAAATGAGACAGCAAACAGTAAATCGGCTACAAACTCGGGCTCAGTCAGAGTCATCAAATCCAAAGTCTACATCTGAGTCACACATCGTCAGCCCACAGTCGAGTTTGGCTCTTTTCATCTTCGGGCTACCAGCAGGTTCCTCTCCAGTTCCAGGGAGCTGAGGGTCAGACAAAATGTGGTGGTTCCCCTCTGATGTTTGTCCCCTCTGATGTCTGTCCCCACTGATGTATTGTTCTCCAGTCACCTCAATGTTGTTATTCTTAACCGCAGACACCAGCAAGTCAAACTCTGTTTCATCTAGCCCAGGGTTCATCATCTTGATGCGATTCACATCTATCCTGGGTAAGACACAGGACACTGAACTCTTGATCTTTTCGACCATTTCATTGATTGAGCTTGCTGTATCAGCGGTAAGACAGCCCAAGTCTGGACCACGCTGGGAACTGAATAGCTTTGTGTCGATGCAACCGTTGCTGAAAACCCTCACATGGTAGTAGCAACCTTGTCTACAAAGCTTGACACATCCGTAGGTCTTGTTTGCGGCAGAAAATGTTCTCATGGTCGTTGCTAGCATCATGGGCGCATGGATCATGAATTCCTCGTTGGCAAACACAGTGGCAAATTTCAGCTCCCCCGCATCGCCCAAGAACAACACCCTGTTGTAGGAAAGTGAGCATTCATTCATGATCTTGGTGACTTCGGTTTCGTATCCCCGATCATTTCCAGCGAGCTTCGTAGGTAAGCGGGGAGATTAATGTCGTTTCCTTGTAACCACTCCATGGTGTCCAGCTGGTGGAAGTTGCTACCCATTCTCCCTGGCTTAGTGAAGGCTTTCCCCGTGACTTTTAGACAGTTGCCATAGGATGCTTCGAATACGTTGCCACAGCCGCTCTCTTTATCCTTTCCGTGTCGAAACTTTGGAGCCATGAAAAGCTTAAACGAGATGTTTGCACAGGACAGCGTCGTTCCCCTTCGGACTGTAGACGAGGCGGGCTAACTCTGCACAGAAAAGCCCCATGACCATCATCACCGCTTGTCTTATAGTCATGGCCAGCGTCAGGGTGCACATGGGCAAGGCTCCGTGGCTCACGATGAGCTGATAGTCGGTCTTATCAGACAGTGATCCATTGTGAACATTGGCGTTGAAGGTGGGATCCCGCATGCCCTTAACATTGGCCACCTCTGTGAATTCGCCTGTGTTAAACCAGTGGTGGAAGCGCGAGTAAAGGAACCCAAAAGTGGACATGTTCTTGACCCCAATGGGCTTGTGCCCCTTAGATAGCACATTGTGTAATGTGCCATTCTGTTTATGCTTTGGGTCATTAAGGGCTATGGTCAGCATGTTGTTCATCATAGTGTTGTTGGCAATCCCCAGGGTCACTGAAGCGAAGGTTCCATGGACCAAAGGGCCTCCCGGAGCCGGAGTGGGCCTCTTGTCATCGGGACCGGTAAAAACTTTACCAAAGTGTAGAACTTTACCTTTGTCCTGTCCAGAAAAGCCTACCCCAGTAGTGTACAGGCAGCTGTCTTGTATTTTATTCAGCCCTGTCATGAGGTTCGCGCTCTGGTGGCGAACAGCATCGGAAAACCTGGACATTGACCTCTCGACGACAGTCATTACTGTCTCAGTGAAGTCACTATTGGCTGCACAGGGCAGCATGTTGGCAATAGTACCAAATACTGCGCACTGCACATAAGCTATTATGGTGTCAGACATCAAGTAGGAGCAAATCTTGAGGGCCTTGTGGTCCGCCTGGCCACCCATCATTTTCAAGCCGGCATCCTTTACCATGGCCATCCTGTCGCCCATCTGGGGGGCAACAAACCAGAGCTTTTTATGTTGCCCCTCCACAATTCTACACCCCTGGACATGTTGCAATATGTGTGCATCTGTCCAGCCTAGAGTTGCCCTGTAGGACACGTCAGAGCCTTCTTTGTCCAGTTCGTAGCCTGTGAACAGCCTGTAATGGGTCAGCCACGCGTTAGGCTCCTGACACTCGGCCGCTCCGGTGTTACCCCCGATGGGGTTGTAACCCCCTTGCCAATTGAAAAAGGGAATGAACATGGGCTTCAGCAGAGTTGCGGCACACAAGGGGTCACAGAAATTGGCTTCGAGGAAGGGGGCAGAGGCAACACTCATGATGGTGGCAAGGTCCTTCTCCTCAATGCAGCTGCTAACAAATATAGCCATCAGCTGAATCAGGTAGAGAAAGAGCATGTGTTGAGGCTCCTCTCCGTGTTTGTACATTACATTGTTGTTGACCAGACAAGCCACGTCAAACAGCCCAAGTAGCTTTCGCAGCAGAGACACAATCTGACGTGCTTTGTTTTTGTGGAAGCTGACAAAAACACGTGGGTGCGAGTCACTCCCAGCCTGATCTTTGGAGGTGTCAAGGACTCGCTGTTGCAGAGCCTCATCAGTTAGTGTCTCCTTGTACAGTGCGAGGACCTTCTTGCGAGTGAACAGTTTGCACAGGCCCAGGAAAAGCGCCGCCTCGATCTCGTGGTTTACCCGAGGCACGCTCTGCAACGCCAAGAAGTGGCCAAGGTGTTCTGCGTGCACTTTCAGGACCTCGTCGGGGAAGAGGTCTGGACAATGGAGGTGCAGCACCACGGGAGACTTGAGCAGGACCGGCGCAAATGGGTTCACGGGGCAAGTGTAGACGATTCCAGAGTCCTGTGGTCCCGTAGCTATGCAAAAGCCACTCTGATCCAGGCTTACCTCGAGTGTCTTTCCGTAGTTTGTCATCCTAAACAGCGAGATAACAGGCCGACAACCCGAATGCAGACAAAAATAGTGAAGATGTTGACTTCTAAGATGAAGATTTCAGACTGTGACGACGCTTACAAATTCTGTCTGGAGCTCTGGGACGACCTGTCCTTGGCCCTTATCGAATCGCAAGGCTCAAGCGTTGTGCTGCCAAGTAAAGAGAGGTTGGTTCTGATGAAAGAACGCAAAGTTGTGCTTAGACTGGCTCTTCTGGCTGACTTTTATAGGTACCAAAAGGATGATCTGGTTTTAAACACGGAGGAGTCTGAGGTGAAAATTTCTCGGATTAGATCCGAGGCACTCAGGCTCCTCCTTTTCGAGAACATCCGAGCGAGTGTTAAAACGGGCGAGCACGGCAGCCTGTCTGACCAAGGCCGCGTGTCTGACAGAGGGTGCCCTGGAAGAGCGAGACAGCGTATGAGAGGACACGGTCCATTCACTGGAGAACCAACCGTTGACACTGTGCTCATAGGATCTCAGTTGGTTGTCACAGAGGGAAAAGCCTGGGACCCCCGGGGTAGCAGAAAGCCTTACTCTGTAGACCGGGTGACACGTGGTGGGGATTCCACCAAGTGGTCAACGTACAGTTTTTCGGCACAGAAAAAGTCGTACTACGCAAAGCTCATAGGAGCCTTTCAGGTTGTGAAAAACGTGGGCCATCCCACGCTCACACTCCATTCCGAGTGGGGCCTGAGTTGCTACTACAAGCTGGCTGTTGCGTACACAACGGATCAACCACTGGAGTTGGCCGCGGCGTGTCTACCCGAACTGCGCAATGCTGTAGATATTGTCCACAGTGAACGTTTTCAGAAGCTGAGCACACTGAACCTCGAGTGTCAGACGCTGCTATATGCTGTGCTCAACTGTCACCTCAACTGGGTGGAGCACAACCACAGGCAGATACTCCTCGTACCCGGTCAACCCAGGGCTCAGCCTCCTCCTTGTCAACAGGGAGACCTGAGGTGCTCGAGATGTCTAAAGAATCAGACCTTCCACTCATCCGTGGTGAAAGGCAACCCAAGAAACATTGACGTGGAATTTGACTTTGAGCAGATGAAATTCTGGTCTTCGTGCTGCGCTGCGCCCATGATAAACGTACCCCTGAGCACAAGTACTGTCAACACATGCACATTTACTGATATGAAACAGATGTACACCTCGTGCATGACATGCAAGCAGCCCATATTTTCCGAAGTACTAGTGGACATGGAAACACTCTACCGGCGCTGTGTAGTGTGCACGTCCAAAAGTCTCTGATAGTAGCGCCCACTTAGACTAACTCTCGGCCTCTCCAGAAACAAACGATGGCTGCTGAACCAGTCCCAGACTTTGAGCACCAAGCTGACGTGGCACTGTTTAGAGCTGTACGCAGTATACCGTTGTCCAGGTTCAAAGATATCATCTGTGCACATTACGGAGCCAAACGATTTGATGCTGAATGGCAGAGACCTCAAGGTATTAGACAAGACTGGACCCGTGGTAACAATAACCTCAGAGTCTACTTGGCCATCACAAATAGATTTGGCAAAAGACCTGAGGCTATCAAAGACATCAAGAGAGTGTACAGTGATGTTACCAGAACGGAATGTGAGAGCAAAGTCTGTGTTGGGACCTTGAGCTTGAGAACACAGCAGTCACCACTTGTGGAGCAATGTGATCCCGCTGCGATAGACAAGGCTGTGGTTGACAAGGCTGCGATCGAGGCCGCCGAGAGCATCACAGATCCCGAGATTGTAATTGTGGAATACGAAAACAAAGGCAGAGTTGAGTCCTGTGACTCGACAACACAGCAGTCACCACTTGTGGAGCAACGTGACCGCACTGAGATTTGCACCGTGGTTGAGAACGCTCGGTCTATGAGTGATTATCTGGAGGCTTTCAATTGCAATGTCACTCGCAGCTGCTGCCATGAATTTGTAGAGTATGGCATCGGCTATTATTCTGACGAGGACGCCAAGGAAGAGAAGTGGTGTTCGGACCAGGGTGATCGGTTCACCGAGTGCGCTCCGGTTTGTGGTGGCACGATGCAACCCGGAGATAAGCCGGCGTGTCAGTATGTGTCGGAAGAGGAGTCTGTGAAGACGCCTAGAGTTGTACTCTACGAAGACTGTTGAAGTTGATGTCCTATTGTACAGTTTGTGATTTTTTTGTGTACTATAGATAGAGTTTCCTGATTGTCAATCCATCTCTCTCTTGCTCTGTCTGTCTCTTAGCAGTGGAAATAAAACTAAATCCTTAAACCACGCCAGTGTCTGTTTCTTTTCCACTGAGGAGTTCCCTCTAGTACAGTGGAGCTGACCATGGAACCCTGTCAGAAAGGCGACTGGAGTTCTACTCGTCACATGACTGTGCGGTTTGAAAACGTAGGTGCTCTAACTTGTTTAGAGTACACATGGGTGCAAATGTTTGACATGGAGAAACGGATACCGACGTCTGTAACCCTCACGGAGCCCGGATTAGATGGGCTCTTTCGCATACCTGTGGAGGCTGACACGAGTCCCGGCACACATTGTGTTGTTCTACGGGCTGTATACACGCACACCGTAGAGAGCTATGGTCTAATTACTGCCAAACACTTTTCCGAGATGTACACAGACCACAGGGGTCACCGGGTGAAAACTGTCAGCTACGTGGCCAGAGGGCCCTTGGCCTGGGTGAAGATGAATACAGCGGCCGCTCGGAACAAACTTTACACGGGGGACACAATTTCAGGGCACCAACCCGAGGCGATTGTCTCAAATATATACACCAGAGTGACCCGTTGTGTGCACAGTGGCTTAGTGTCGCCCTCTTACGACCCAGACGACAGGGAGGCTTTGGCCACCAAACTGGTAAGCGAGACTCTGGCCATACTGGGCGCGCCGCTTGCATTCAAGGTGTTACACGAGCAGAGCAGGCTAACCCTGGCGAGGTCACGGTGCAGCGAGGAGGCCCGGGAGATATGCACGGTCCCCGATCCACAACACGCTCTCTGGGGGACACGTGTATTGTGGCAGCTGGACTCGGACCTAAGTCTCTCACGTGCAACTGTTAACCAAGACGCTGACATACCACGGACCTCAGGTACGGTTCAGTGGTTGAGTGTGAGGTTGTTGTACACAGGTTTAGAGTTGACCGGGGGCTCACCAGGAAGATGCACCAAAGAGGTTATCAAGGCTCCATACTGGGCGGTTATACTCACTGCTCTGTGTTGCGGAGCACTGGATCTTTGGTCTCGTGAGCTAGACGAGCTCTCTGCCTTGTTGAGAGTCGACGTGCATCTACACGCAACAAGTGAGCCGAAGAGGGATGAGTTGTGTCAACGCTGCGGGTACGCGTACCGAGTATCACCCCTGCTGTGCGAGCCTGAACCCAAGAGGGTGTCAGCTGTGTTGCAGATAGACAAGTTGCTCCTGGGACACGTTTGCACCACTCTTTGCGCTACGGTCTCCCGAGATA
Source organism: Etheostoma perlongum (assembly GCA_026937815.1). Lineage (NCBI taxonomy): Eukaryota > Metazoa > Chordata > Actinopteri > Perciformes > Percidae > Etheostoma > Etheostoma perlongum. Next base: position 7,365 of record JAEKDQ010000984.1, read on the forward strand.
CTGACAACGGAGACGAGCAAGAGCCAAAGGGAAACCACACACGACCACACAAATACTGTCTAAACCACCGCAGAGACTACAGCGCAAGTTTTGAGGAAACATTTGAACTCAACACGGGAAACAAGTGTGGACAATGGCAAGGTAGAGGAGGAGGAGGAGGAGGAGGAGGAGGAGGAGGATGTGAAGAAGAAGACAAAGACAAAGAAGACAACTTGCGAGTGATCACGTGTGGCAGCAGCGCTAGATCAAACCAGATCGCCTCTTGGTGGGAGAATGGATCACAATGCTACTGGGGTGAAGACCCGGGTGAAGAAGACAAACAGCAAAGTTGTACGAGGGTCCAAACGTTATCACATGCACGAGGACAAGAGCGGTGTAGCAAGAAGCGAAAGATCAGCGGGACGGACGCCGAATGTGAGCTTGGCTTGTGGTCGTGGCAGAAAGAGTGTCGACTCAGACTTGGGTACACCACGCACAACAGTATGGTTCACAAACACAGATTCTGGGACCTCCACCTCTCAGGCGCAGGCCTCCGGGGAGACGAGCGGACTAGATCCTCTACTTCGTTCAGACACTGGAAGCGATTCTCGTGCCATGCTCATAAATATCATATCAAAACTTTTCCCTTTGGATACCAAGGAGGACTCCTCGGCATGTAGTGCCGACAATGTCTCCATGCCACCACGCGCAATGTCCCCGGAGTCTCTGGATGACACCTTGGTGGTAGTCGCGGCGCTTGAGAACAATTTTGGAGAACTGGCTAAGTGGTTTGAGTGGTTTGAGGGCACCACGGCTCGGGATGTAATAGGGTTTGACCTGGCTATGGAATTGTGTGGCTGTTACGAGCTTGTGCTCAGGAGGTTGGGAAGGGGCCTAAGGGACATATTCAGTAGTTGTAAATTCATACAAAGTGCACAACAGCTCCAAGACGCCGATCATGTATTGCGGCGGATTCAGGCTGTTTTAACAAAAACCTCAGAACTTGACTCTTTCCGTGATTTAGCACGTCTAGTGAGTAGTGCAGGGACCGCCCCTGGATCAGTGGCACTACAGACCGCTCTCCATGGATTGTTGTCACACAACACAGCCTTGTCATCGGCCCTCGCAATACAGGAGTCCTTTGATGGTCATTGGGGAGGTGTACACGAGTTAATCCGTGCTCTTGTTCACATGGTTGAGAACGGCAATAAACTGCTTATCGACTCGACAAACGAGTGCACAAAGTGCCAGGGCGAGTTGTTGTCCACCAGGGACAAACTATCTCGGTTGCAACGTGAGCTTGTCAAAGACAGGAACATCATGACCGAGCTCACACTTAATCACTCGCTTGAAAGGCAGACTGCGACTGGCACAGTGATGCAACTTGAAGAGGCTAGGAACATGTTAAAAATTACCGGGCACGCTTTGACCACTTGAACGAGGCGCATAAGCAATCTCAGGACAAGTGTGAAGAACTTAAACTCAACATTGCCGACATTGTATTAGCTCACGAGCGAGAAAGATCAATTGAACCAGGCGCTTGATGAAGTACGCCGTCAGCTTAGAGAAGGAGAGGTGACATTGTCTCGTGTGAAAGAGGACCACGTGAAGGAGCAAGACGGCCTCAAACACCAGATTGCTTCCCTTACAGCGCACAATGGGAAACTGGAATGGGATATGGCAGAGCTAGAGTGTGCCAGGCAAGAGGCAGTGCATAGGCACACCAAAGCGCATGCTGATGCACAATGCCAAACTCGTGAACTACACTCAAAACTCTCTGAGCAGCAAAGTGTTATCGCCGCACTTCAGTGCAGAATAACCAAGGGCGAGGAAAACGACAAAGGTGTCCACATGGCGTTGGAAACCTGCAAAGAGGAACATGTCATGCTTACCAATGAGATAGAGAGATTGGCCAAGTGTAAGCGTGTACTGTCTTCCCTGTGTGACTTCTTGGGTGTTGACATGGTGGACAGTTGGGAATCCTTGTTGTCTACAATCTTGGCTCAGAGGGATGCGTCGGTTGACAGGATCGGGGATGTGCTAATGAAGCGAACGTGTGTTAAGTGCCACACCGAAGACACCAGCCATGATTCTGAAAATTACATGGAGGTTTTGACAAGCACAGGCGACATGTTTACATCTTACGAGAAGGTGATAAGTGACAAAATGCAATGTCTCGATGTGGAGCACAGACACTTGAATGTGAGTCCCAGGCCAAAGAAATTTGCACTCAAAAGAAGACGGACAACGGTCACCCCGGGGATTACCACACTGTCCCAGGGATTGACAATAAAGATGGAATGTGCGAGTCCTGAAGACGTCAGTCCTGACGAAACTAAGCTACCAAAGACAGAGGAAAAGTGCAACCAGGAAATGTGTTCCCTTGACATTAAAAGGCACACGGACCACAATAACGTCGCCAGCTTTGACATAGAACTTCGTGCTAATGCCACACATGTCTGGACGCCAATTCCCAGTTATATTGCGAAATCACTCGGTGCACACGGGGATGTCAAGATACTTCAGTTAGGACATCTGGGACCTCTTGTTACTCTATTGAAGGTGTTACAAGCTGCAGAGGAGGAGATCACGGCTTGCCGTGATATCACACAAAACAAATGCCATTGCCAAGAAATGGAACGGTTCTCAAACAGACTGCAATGCACCTTGTTCATTTGCTGGACACCAAGTGGGCATCATGAGGTGTACGGCAATGATGAACGGAAAGGAGCAGTCTATACTATCATTGTACACAAGCAAAAAGAAGTGAGAAGATATTATTTGGCAGTTGTCAAACCAGAGGGAGAGAACTTCTACATATACAATGTTGGCAAGCTGCCATTCAAAGGACAGTACAATGCACCAAGCGATAGTTTTGTTCATATAGCAGATGGTTTATGTCAAGGCTCAAGTTCAACAACACATAATGTGGTAACCGTCACAACAAACGATCTTGTATTGCATGGCGATGTGTAAATAAAACACTCTTGGGATATGCAAAGGTTTCCATTTATTAATACACACAACATTGATTCAACAGTCTTTTCTATTGCATTTGTGCACACCACCCCATCTGACAAGGAGCGTTGTGGATGTACTCCACTCCAACCAAACCTCTGTGCTGAGACAGCCTGGGATTGCTGTTCAGCTGCTTATACTGTATACACCCACTAGGGTTTGAGACATCCAAGATCTTTTTTTTCAACTGACTATGGCAAAAAAATCCTAATATGACTCTGTGTCCGATCACGGGTAACCATCCTAGCATATGAGCTGTCTGAGCAGACTTATAAGGAGCTGTCTGAGCCTCAGGCTGATCTGTACTGTGTCAACACATGTCTTGGTTCTCTATACCTTGTAGACATTGGTGCATGCATATGTGTGTGTGTGTTCCATTTCACCCACTCGGCATCTGTTCATCTTTAGTCAGAGCATCTTGAGACCGAGTGACTACAACGGGGGGCTTCCTCGCATTGTCATGACTTCAAACCAGTGCAGCGTGTTAGGGGAAGTTGGAGTCAATGTCATCTGTAACGATGAACCTGAACAGCAAGCAGAAGCTACGGACACTGGCAAAATGGAGACAGCAGCCAAAGCTCGGGCTGCTCAAGCACAGACGATACGCCCTGGCCTAATTATGGTATGTGGTCACATATGGTGTAATTTATACAAACACAATGGGTACACTTTGACATGCTGCACACATTGTATCCCATCACAGTTAAAGCCATATCCCCGAACTCTGGAGATGGAGCGTCTACATAAGATGTTACAGGAAATTCATGCATATTATGAAAGTGAGAAACACACACCTGATTCTGAGGAACTGAAGTTCCTTGACGAATTACAGGTAAGTTGTCATGTTGTGCATATGGTTTATTTAAACAAACCCAATTGGTATACTTGATGCGCTGCATGCTTTGTTTCCTAGGAATTGTGTCAGTTGTGCAACCTACCATGGTACACCGTGCAAGGCGTAACCACATCTGATGTGGCAATCTGACAGTGTTGACACACAATGGTGAAATTCATATACGTCTGACAGGTGGGTGTTTGGCCTATATATACAGTGTATGTTTTAGACTGGGAATATGTACTCATTTTGAGGCAAACATTTTACACCTACCCTACACTTTCAGCTTATGGGACCTCGAAGATGGCTGCAAAGAGCTGAAAAACTTCTGCTGAAAAACTTCTAGAACTCGCACTGTCAATTACACGGCTCACAGACCTAGAGTCTGTGGATTGAAGAGGATCATGGCCGCGATTGTAGACACGAGCTACACGAACACCACATATCACCATTCAGTTATAGCCAACGGAGCATTGTGCACATGGAGCATGGCTCTGCTTGTGTTAATGACTGTCATCTTGTTTGTGCATGGCTTGTACTACATCAATGTGTTGTATACAAGAAAGAGAAGATACATGAGTTTGCCTGAGATCACAGTATGAATTTAGAATGTGTACAACTGTTTCTTCGCAAATAAACATTTCAAAAACTTTAAATGACAGACATCTTTCTTTATTGTCTCTGATACATCGAGGACAAGGTACACTTGGGTCTATGCATTGCATATTCCATACACACATTGTTATAGTTAAAGTCAGACTGCTCTCTCATGTTACGGACTGAGCGGAACCTTCACATCCCATGGGTCCAGTTGTCACACGAGGGTGTCTTCATTTTCAGGTTCTGTTGAAATGTAGATCTGACATTAGACCGCAGTCTGGCGCCCTAGTAGTATGTGGGAATCTGTGTGAGTTACACTTACCCCCTTTGCATCTCCAATGGTGACATGTTACTTGCCCGGGTTGTTGGTCACATCACACCTTGTTTCTTCCAAAGCGCAAGTTGTGGGACCATACACAGGTGTGTACAGGCATGAATGTGGACCCAAATGTGGTTTGTAAATATGAGACACGCGATTGCTATAGATCCTGTGTGTGATCAGCGCCAAACCGAACACAATCACCAATGGAGCCATCGTAATCATGGTGATCTTGAGCCAATTGTCCCAAGCGCTTAGCTGCCAGTAATTACTGTGGAAGTAAGTGTCTTCTTTGTGACCTGCCATGGTGGAGACTTAGATGACAAAAGAGTTTAGACTAACATGTTTCCCCTTCTACTCGATCGCACCACAATTAACATTTAACAGTTCAATGATCATACCAAGATATATATGGTCGTTCTCAGGTGTACCTTGTCGACAATGAACACTTGACAAAAACAAAATTCCTTCACAAGAATGGGTCTTTATTGTGCAAATGTTTACAAAAACAAACAGTAACTGTAGACACATGGGGACACAATTTACATTTCTTTTATAGCTCAACCACAGACAGAACATCACTTAGGTCTAAGGTGGAGTGTTTTCTTGCCGCGCCTCATCTGGGATCGTTGCACAGTACCGGGGGTCATGGCAGCAGTCAGTTTCTCCACCAGATCCTGGCGCTCGATTTGAGTAAATATCAGAGTCATCACATATGCCGCGTGGTCAGAGTGTACGGAGAATATCTGCTCTGTTAGAAGGTGTGGACTTGAGAGTTCAATATGGGCAAGGCTGATGTGACCATAATTCATGATGATCTCCAAAGACAGCAACATTTTCACTCGTTCCAGATCACATTCCCTTAGGTTCAAAAGTGCATCCAGGATGACCTTTTTAATTTTGCTGTCATTACAATGGTCATACTTCTCGAGCTTTTCCAGACCGTGTGCACAGAGATCGGTAACACTGAAGTTGGACATGTGCATTTTTAGTATGCCAAGCAAAATGCTCCATGTGACATCGTGACCCAGATACCAACTTGTCCCACTGACCAGAGTCTCAGGGTGTTTCAGCAGGGTGTCCGCACCGCACTCCTCAAACGTGAGAGCAAGCTGGTCTATGCTGTCCGATGGCAGGGCCTTATAGGCTCGTATGTTTGCGACTACAGTGGCAAAGGCGGCCTTTTCTCTCATTAGGTAGTTGACCATTTTGAACATCCGTGTCAAGCCCATCTTGTGTGTTTCCCCTTTGGTCTGCAGAGGATCTCTGTAGGCAGCGGCGGTGGTCAGTTGCTCTACCAGGTCCGGACGCTGGATTTGAGTGAATATCAGACTCATTATCATCCAAGCTGTGTGATCAGAGTACGTGGAGAATATCTGCTCGGTCAGGCGGAGGGGGCTCGAATTCTCGACGCTTCCGAGGGAAATGTGATCATAATCAGTGTCAATCTCCCAAAAGCAACAGTTTCACTCGTTCCAGCTCGAATTCCCTCAGGCCCGACAGAGCCTCCAGGACGACCTTTTCTATCTTGCTGTTGTTACACCGGTCATATTTTCCAAGCTTTGTCAGACCGCACGCATGGAGATCGGTGATGTTGAAATCAGGCATGTGCGTTTGGAGTATGCCAGTCAGAATTTTCAATGTGACATCGTCACCTAGATGACACTGCATCCAAATGACCAGCGTCTCAGGGTGTTTCAGAAAGGTGGCGGCGTCGCACTCCTCAAGCAGGAGGGCGAGCTGGCCTGTCTCGTCCACAGTCTTGTAGTTTTGCATATCTGCAAACATGGTGGCAAATGCATCATTTTTTATTTTCATCAGGTAGTTGGCCAATTTGAACATAAGCGTCAGTCCCATCTTGTGTGTTTATTCTCTGGTCTGCAGATGCTCTGTGCTGGTTGGTGGTGGTCAAATTGTGTACATTCTCAATGTGTCATTTATAAATACGGTAATGTTAAATAATCCAACAACACTAGACACTTTGGGTAGAATTTCTACACCAGCTCATACAGAGAGAAGGAAAATCCTGGGTCTATGGTGGTGTGCTTCCTCTCTGCTCCTCATCCGTTGCTTTGGTATTGCACCTTTCTCGGTCCGTGGCCATAGCAGCGATGGTAAGTTTCTCCACCAGATCCTCACGCTGGATTTGATTGAATATCAGAGTCATCACATATGCCGCGTGGTCAGAGTACCTGGAGACTATCTGATCGGTTAGGTGGCTGGGGCTAGACGTCTCGATTTCTCCATAGTGAATGTAACCGTAATCCTTGATGATCTCCCACGAGAGCAACAGTTTCACCCGTTCCAGTTCGGCTTTCCTTATGTGCAACAGTGCATCCCGGATGACCTTTTTCATCTCGCTGTTGTTACACTGGTCATACTTCTTAAACTTTTCCAGACTGTGTGCATAGAGATTTATCGTGTCAAGAACAGGGTATTCGGGCTTGTCCATTCGGAACACACCAAGCAGAAAATTCCAAGTGACATCTTTACCCAGATAGCAATACATCCCATCGACCAGAGTCTCAGGGTGTTTCAGCAGCTTGTCCGGACCGTACTTCTTAAGCATATCGGCAATCTGGTCTTCAGCCAGAGGCAGAGTCTTGTTGGGTCGTATAGCATTGAGCACAGTGGCAAATGCGCTCACTTTGGTCTTCAGATAGTTGGCCAATTTGAACTTTAACGTCAATTCCATCTTGTATGTTTGTTCTCTGCCGTTCAGAGACTTTGTGTGGTTGACCAGAATTTCATTGAATTTATACCCAATTACACAACGGCTTTCTATCCAACCATGGCAAACTACCGCTACGCATTCGAGGGCTTGGAGTAATATGTTTCCTTTTTACTCGATCACATACCAGTTTAACATTTAACAGTCCAATCTTTCCAAGACATATGGTTGTTTCAGCAATACCTAGACAGTGAACATTTGACAACAATATTCCAAAATAAACAGTGAGTCCAGTACAAGGCTTTCTTACTTGGGTTTATTTGTACAAGGTACTTAAAAGGCACAATGAACTGCTGCAAAACAGCAACATAAAACTTCTTGTTCATACTACACATAGCGCCAACCAGAGTCACAACCTATTTGTAGACCCTTAGGAGGACTTTGCAATCAAGTACATTTGATAATTTACATCAGAATCCACGGTTTCCCATGATTCCATATCACTACAAACACAAGACACATACACAAAGCACATAAATCAAATGTCCAGGACTACACCAGGGTGCACATTTTAGGAGTGTCTATAAAATCTTAGGCCGTCTCTTGTTGTTGGAGAACACAACATCTCTTCCCGCTCCACCACCTCCACAGAAATACATGTAGGCAATCCCCCGCGGAGAGTGCAGTGCACCACGCCATGAGTATAGCCACAGAGGTCCAGAGGGCCATGTCGCTGGCGAATCCCGAAAGCCATCCGCCAAAAGTGACCCTGCTAGCGGTAATCTCATCATAGTGCTTGTCAAACTCTTGTATGCTCCTTGTAATGTTGTCCAGGTCTTCTTGCACGTTGATGAGCTTTACGCTGGTGTTTATGGCCTGGAGTAACTCCATTCGGGTATTCCCGGGATGCTGTTTTTCAACAGATCTGAGAAGGACACGGGTCCGTCGGATACGTGTAGTCTGGAGAATGGTTTGAGTGGCGGAGACGCAATCTCTACTGCGGCAGAACCCTCCATCCAAGTGACTTTCCCGTCCTGGTAGCAAATACCACGGTGACAAGGTGCACACACTGTTTTGCACTCATGGGGGTTGTTCACACATCTCTGGTACCTGTCGTGACGCTCGGGCTTATGACAGTACTTGCCGTGACATTCAGATGGCTCGTAATACTCGCCGTCGATCAGCCACACCTTGTAGTCGGGCCAGCACGGAAGTCCGTCCGTGCTCATCCGGGGCATGGGTATGATCCCTCTGACCACTTTCTGCTCAACGGTGCCGGGGACAGAGTGTATTATGAAAAGCTTTCTGTCTTTGTACAGAGCCGTGCCCACGGTTGGGAAATCTGACAGCCCAGGGTGATCGCGCATGACAGTCATGCCACTGGGGCAGCTCCCCGAACGCTTTGACGCGACCTGCCTCAGACAGTTTTCCACTCCTCTGGCCATAAACTTGGTGTACATGGCGGCCTGCGTCAGCTGATGGGTGACACTCTGCATCTGAGCGTACCACATCTGATAGCTTGCCATGACCGAGAACTTGACATTGGTGTCGCGCAACGCCACCTCCGTGTTTCTCATCATGGCGTCCCTCATCAGGGCAAAGTTGCTGTTGACAATATCGTTGTTCTTCTGTATCTTCTTCTCCTGCTCTTCAATCCTGCCATTAACCAGGGCTATGTTCTCGTTGAGTTTGCCGCTCACTTCGACAAGTCGGCTCGACACATCGACTAGTGTATTCTTAAGGGAGTCTGTCTGGGCCTCCAACTTGTCAACCCTATTGGAAACGTGCCACGCTAGCCCCAAGGCTACGGAGCCTGTCAACACGCCGATAAACCGCTTGCGTCTGGCGTTTCCATGTTGGGGCTTGTCCAGCCACGGGAAGGGCGCGTTGTCGGGCAGCTCGTACATCTTGGCCTTGGTCTCCTGCACAGCCAAGTCCTTGAGACCTTCCATCATCATCTGTTCGGCTCTGCGGCGTCGTTGATGATCTCGTGTGCCGAATTGCAGAGCCTCCCGTAGTCCTTCCTGCAACCACTGTCACCTCCGCATATTGCAATCAGACAGGGACGCAGAGCACTCACGTCGTAACTGACGCAGCTCACGTTCAGGTTGATGTAGTCTATGCCGGGGTGAAGTTGGACCACGAAATACAGCGCTTCGACCGGTTTCACTATCACCCCGTGGCTGGCCTCGACCATAGGTTTGTCAACCGTATAACTGTTGTCTACTTGGACCACGTTCATGCGGAGTGAGGTCTCCCCAGTGTTGTGCACGGCACACACCTTGTCAACGGCAGGCGCATACTCCACGAGTGCTGTGGAATCGGGAGGCCTACCATGTAGTGGTTGCGGTCCGTGGTGGGACTCATGGTGTTGACATTGACTGCAATCTGAGGCAGCCTTGTGGACGATTTGGCCCTTTTGCTAGGTTCTCCGGGGTGCACGACTCAAGCGTGTGCAAATTGACTATGTAGATTTTATCGTAGCTGGTGCTGTACATCTCGACGTGGGGCTCCTTGAATATGCCAAGTGCCCCGTGAATGGCTATGAGTCCGGGACACACAATCGTAAAACCCACGCCTATGTTGTACTGCGGGTCCAGGCAGTTCTTGGAGCCCGAGGCGGGGTCTTTGTACTGTGTTTCGTGGCGGTTGACAATGTCGGTAAACTGCAGCGCACCTGGGTTGTCAAGTTCTGACACGGCTCGCCTCATTCTCCCGTGTAATCCAAGTGTCTCTGTGGATATGCCCGCCGCCATCTGCTGCTTCTTCCAGTCCCTAAGCCTGTGTACGGCCGACGTGATACCCAGTAGCGCAGGGGTGTTAGATCTAACGCCTCGCTTGAAATCCGAATCCACCGGAGCTACGACAAACTGGTTGATGCCAAACGATACTGCTACCAACTCGGGAAACTGCTTTAGCATCTCAAATGAGGTGGAGGTCACTGTGGTGTTCACCATCGTGTCCCTAGCCCAGACTGTGACACTGGACCCAGAGCAGCACTTTGTGTTGGGGTCCTCTTCACAGTTTAACACCGTGTTGGTTTCCATGTCGGCCAAGGTAAGGTCGCCTATGAACTCGGTTTGCTCCTTACCTTGAAGTTCGAGCTGGCTTATCTTCACGCCGCCAGTGAGAGACAACGTTACAATCACCTTGTTGGCTGTGATACCTTGCCTAAGCAGAGCCAAGAGGTACGACATGAGGCCCTCCTCTGGGGACTTGGGGCCGCTACTGGACACCCACATATTCTGACAGTGGCCCTTGCTACTCATATTGACCGAACCTTGGGGCGTAACAAAAGCGTCAAATGCGGCGCAACTGCAAAAAGTCAATCGTACTCAAGAGTCTGTGGGACTGGGGTAACCTGAGGAAGAGTTTATACACCCCCTCTCTGATCAGAGCCGAGGCGAGATCTGCGGCAACCCTGGTGAAACTCATGCCTTGCCAGTTTGCGCGAGAGCACTTGGCTTTTCCCCAGTCTGTCGCGTCCAGCATGACGGCGGTTGAATATGTGGACACTCTCAACTTTGCTAGTGTTTTGGCAACGTTGCGGAGGAATGCAGGGAATTCGGCGTTTGATAAAGGGTAAAAGACACTCGCCGAAGGGGACACTCATGATGACATGGCCCGCTTGGGACACGGTCTGAAATGTGGTCATGTTGAGCTTTACCGAGAGAGAGTTTGAGTTGTACACGGCTCGGTCTAAAGACAGTATTGCGGCATCACAGGACGAGGGCATGAGAAAGTCCCTCATCTCGGTTGCAGTGGGTTTGTTTGCGGGGTCCTTGTCCCTTAGACTCGAGGAGCTTGAGATCTCGCACATGGCAATCGGTGCCGAAGCTGAACCATCTGCATTGGTTATGCCCAGTATAGAGCTTCTGGAATTGCCACCTACACAAAACGTAACATGTTCGGACCAGAAGCAGTTGTCCCCTAGTTGCGTGTAACAGGTGCCAATGGACTCTGAGTCTCCGAGGCCCACGTAGGAGAGCACACAGGCATAGGGTGAGTTTCGGATCGCAAGCACATCGTCGGTCGCAGGCCACGTTCTGGTCTCATTGGTCGCTTGCAATGTCCTCCGCAACAGCTTGTAGCTTGCGCACTGAGGTCCAGGTCCACATTCGGCCATGGGGTCCTTGCCAAAGTAATAGTCTCTGTTGCGAGGCGTGGCGTGGAGCCAAATTGATATCTTATTCAAGGGGGTTTCCCGAACAACACGGTCCGAACACTTGAAGCCTCCGGGCACCGTGAAACAGGACCCCCTGTCCAGCTTCTTCACGTATGCCCCGAGGAAGGAGCCGTCATTCTTGTACTTGGAGAGGTCGACAGTCCAATCTTGCGAGGGCCTCCAGTGAGCATTGATTGTCCCCGGGCAGTAGTCGGTGCACATGTCGGTCATGCGGTTGTACTCGCCTACGGCTAATGCGAATCCATGGCTGCTGCTGCCCTGACACCAGCCTCTGTTGCATGTGTCAACATTGATCCAAACATAGGGAGCATACCCGTAAGGCTTATTGTTGTCCACCGGCAAGCCCATTAATTGCGGGAGCCACAAGAGGGGCAGGATCGGGAACATACTGCGTGTGTGGGTTTGTGTGTTTGAGTGTGCGTGTGTGTGCACGCTGCTGATTCGCTGTATGTGGTGGTGGGTGTTGATGGAATGACACTGCTTGGAAACTACAAGTGTAGCCTAGGTCTTGCTAAAAAAAGGTTAGGGTAACGTTATTTCTGAAATGGTTACAACAGAGGATTAGTTGCGGACACTCTTTCGTTCTCGTTGTGCTTGTATTTCATCAACGTCTGACACGTAGACGCGAGAGCTATGAACTGTTTAACAGCATCACTGTGAACCTTAGCAACATCCTGGTCCGTTACGAAAAGCGGTCTACCCATGTGTGTTCTTAAGCGGTTCATGATGCGAAGAGAAGCCTTGTTCGCCAGCGAGTAAGATTTGCTAATCAGGTCCACGGACATGTTCTGTATCACCCCAATGACATTCTCATCCCTCACACTGTGGGCCAGATGTACGTTGACTTGCTCCTCTGTGAATCTGTGATCGTAGGAGTCAAGGTAGCCTTTAACCTCGTGGGGCTTGAGCACTTTCATTGAGTCCAAGGTGTTCCTGTCCAATTTACACAGGGGACAGCTGGCGCTCCCATCTTCGTACTGCACGTCGATTATTGAGGGATGTTCGTGCGCGTTGAGGTTCATGTACAGCATCGGGTACTGCTTTTGTATGAAGCGATCGTGTTCGCTGAGCTTGTACACCTCCTGGTCCCCTTGCTCCCCCGGGCGCTGGGAACATGTGGAATATAGGGGCCGAGGCCATGTTTGGGCAATAGCCTCGCTTTGACACATCTTGTGTGGCCAGAGTTCCATCGTTTGAGGACGTGGAAGCCTGTGTGCAAGGTCTGTTAGGATTACTAACAGAAAGGGCCGCTCGCATGTTTTCCCGTGAAAACCGATTGCGACTGCAGCTGACAGCAGAACTTGGGGTCTTACCCGGAGGCTGATCGCTCAGGTCGTACGGGTCACTTCTCGCCCTCTTGTACCCAAGTTGTCTCTCGGCAAGGTTACCTTCAAGAACACCTTCATGTGATGACGACCGCCGCCGAGAACTCGACGCCTAAGGCCCCAAAGAACAAGACGTGGCGCACAAACCACATTCAGTCGTCCTTGGCTACTGTGGCTAAACGTGGGGATGTTTCCAAGGCTGTGGCTGGATTTATCGAGTGTGGTCAATACACTGTGAGCGGAGGACTTCTGACCTCAGGTTGCGGCTTAAGTTGGGATAGCCACTGTGTATTCCGCACGAGTTCTACGCATCTAGTTGCCATAGTAAACAGAGCACAGTGTAAATGGTGCAAATGTGATTCGTCTGTGCAAGAGAGCGACTTTGATGGCTTTACAAATAGGATGTACTTACAGGGGATATTTGGCATGAACGCCACAGACACTGTTGTGTTGGCCGGATTAATAGCAGAGCTCACACGCACTCAAACGACAGGCGAGAGTCACCGCGTACCATTCACCGCCACACCGCCCTGTTGCGCGGTGGAGAACGTGACACACATCTCTGGCCTCGTCCTCCAGAAGCTGATCGAGTTCGATAACGAATTTGTGTGGGGCGACAATCTGATTTTCAACGCCGTACGTTCAAAATCCAGTGCTCATTAGAGTCCCAACTCCTGACTGCTGCGACGATGACTTTGCACAGTGTAAGCCCATTGGTGAGCTGCTCGTCCAGAGTAGGACCCGTGTTCTGCACGAATGATCAGTGTGCGTTTGTGAAAGTGTCCAAGGCGGACACCAAGAGAGCCGTTGTGAACATGACCAGCATGACTCTGGTTGACTATGCCGATAGATCCAACTACCCTGGCGGGCCTCTGTGTTCGGACCAGTCTCTCTTTGTGCCAACATTCTGCCCAGAGTGTTATGGTACCAGGGATGATGACTACGCAGAAGCCTTGGCCAACATTGTCGCGTGCGGGAGTACAACTTTCCTGGTTGGGCTGTGTTGCGTATATGGCCTTGCACAGGACGAGGTGTATCCCGAGTCACGGAAGGATTTCATTTTGAGCAACGACATGTCGTTTTCCGGAGCGTGTCACCCTCAACCCGGTAAGGCTGTATTCTTACACAACGACAAGAGGAACATTGGTCGAGTCAAGTGTTACTGGCACGTTCACAGTAGGTCTGCAGAGAAAACCTTTCTGTACTGCTGTGTCGCATGCGACGACAGTGAGTACACCAAGAGCGTCATGGAGTCAGAGCTCAACATGGGCTTCAGCTTGGGCACAGTGGGAGACAATGCGAGCGGCCCTGTCACCCAAGAATGTAGTCTGGTCACCGTGCCCATGAGACCGGGTTGCTTTTGCACAATGGGAACAGGCAAGGATGTAGCCCAGCTTATGACCAGAATGGGCTTTTCCGCACTCAAGGACTCGGTCCTTGCCGCAGGACTCGACGTGAATGAAAGTGACACTGGGGATGTCAACAGCCCCCTGACCAAAGCCCATTCTGACGATGTGTCAAAGGAGAGTGCCGAGGCACTCACAGAGACTGTCAAATCCCTGGCTACAGCCGTGCTGGACCAGGCGGCAGTGGTGCAGGCGCTCAAGGATGTGATAGAGGCCATGAAGGTTCAGACTAGTGTACTAACTCAGCGAGTGAACTTCCCCGATGATCCAGACACGCTGTTCACGGTGCAAGGAGCTAAGGATTTCACCAGACGTACCGGGGTGAAGACTAAACTCTGCGCCGGTATTAAACCTGCTGACAAAGATACTAACACTTTAGCATCCAATTATGAACAGATGGAAGACACCATGGCTGCTTCTCCAACACAAATTGACACACTGATCAAGTTGATGCAGCAGCCTCCAGCTCTACAGCAGCAGCCTCCACAGCAGCAGCTTCAACAGCAGCAGCTTCAGCCATATCAAGAGTGGCACGCGCAGCTACAACCCCTACAGAGTTTAATGTACTTGGCCCCGTTGCTGCAACAACTTACACAACCCCAAGCCCAAAACATGTGGAATCAGCAGCAGCAGCAGACCCCATTGGGGACTTTCACCCGGCCAACTCCATTCACCATGCCGACTCCTGCAGAGAGCCCGTTTCAGTGCGGGCCTCTGACCGACGAGCACAGGAAAATGATAGCCATGGAGTACAACAGGGAGGAATCTGAGCGACAGGCGGCATCGCAAAAAGAGCACGAGAGGATGCTTGATTCGATCAAGGCCAGCATAAGGGACGTGATACTAGAACAACAGTGCAGTTTGACCTCTGAAGAGTCCTTGTCTACTCGATCCAATTTGGACACGTTGCAGAGTTTGGCCAGGGGCACCCCGTATAAGCGTGTGCGTGCCAAGGAAAATCAGGATCCTGTGGGCATCTCGCAATTGATGAATGAGCTACGCAAGCTCACGGAGCAGATCTCAAACAGCAGAACTAGCCGCTCCGGCGAAGAGAATAACATCAGTGACGTGGTCATGATGGACACCGAAGACGATCAGGGGCCCACACCATCAACGTGTATCAACCAGCAACCGATGGCGCAGCAGTCCAACACAGCAGTCACAAACAAACAACAGGCTGGATACTTGGTACCATCTGGGAGTGGCAGCTCTCCTACAACTTCTACATCCGTGGAAGAGTTTATCTCAGCAGTTGTTGCAAAGGTGGTGTGAGGAGCACAACATGTGTAGTGTGTGTGTGTGTGTGTGTGTGTGTGTGTGTGTGTGTGTGTGTGTGTGTGTGTGTGTGTGTGTACAGGATAAAATAAAGTCTTACAGATACCCAAGAGTCAATGTGTTACCTTTAAGGTATTCTTAGCCAGGCACCGCGCTATAGAGTGTTTATGGGTTGTCATGTGAGTCACTAACGACACATACATTTTCACCAAATACTACACCCGTCACCAAGACTCCACTCCCGCCGCTCACTATGTCACATAAGTCAATATGCGTCATGCTCAATGAGGAACCCGTGAGGGTGCAACCACGGGGGAATGCAATTGCCAGCATAGACCTGGTGACCGATGAGCACTGTGATAACGACGTGATAACATCGGGGCCCACCGGGTACAGGGGACAATGGAACAACCTGGCCTTGGGTAACCTTTACTTCAAGCACGTCTCCTCCGATCTGATCTCCTCGACTACCAAACACAGTCCTCGAGTTGGTGACGTGTGTGTCACACTCATGGACGTCTTCACTCGATCAGAAGAATATTCATCGATAGTGGACTTGTACAACACCTACGTTGTCACCGGTAGTTCCCATATGGCCAGGAGGTGTATAGACAGCTACACTGGTTCAAAGGAGCGGTACATACCCGCGATCCCTATCCACACGTTTGTCCATGAGTGGAACCAATCGCTCCGTCAGTTCCACGACATGATCGGCCAGCACGATCCGAATGACCGCAGGGCGACAAAGCAGCGGCGTCTGACTGTGATTTCTAACGTGACAGAGCTCGCTCTCAAGAAAGTGCCCATTGCCAGTGACCATTTGTGGTTTGTGCTACACTCTATTGTGTCAAGGCCGTGCCTGGTCAAGCAGGTCCTGCAACTTGTGGGTTCTATCACATCGACTTCGGGCCTGGTCTACCGCACAGGCGAAGTTGAAAACGTGATGGTTCCACGTGATGTCGATGCGCCTGCTGTGAAATTGTACCTGCTGGCAAAATCTGTACCCACAAGGGGCAACAGCGTCACCATACTGGGAGACGAAGCCGGTGTCACGCTAGGTCTGGTATGGGTTTCTACCGAAGACGAACTGTACAATCATCTGCAAAACAGCCGACACTGCTCCTACGTGCACATCGGCACAGAGGCAGGGAACACCTTCAGGTGCACCGGGTTCTGTGAGTGGCGCTACTACAACCACACAGTGTTCCAAAGGATGGTTAGAATTGGACATGAGACCGTGTCAAGGTATGCTAGTTCGGGTTTGGCCGGTGACACAGGAGACTCGGCTAGACTGGTACACCAAGCTTAACGTTTCAAGTAAAATACCACCTCTTGCTGTAAGCAGCCGACCCAGACATGTTACCCAGAAATTGTGTACCCGATCAGGACCTGATCCTCTACCACGCCTCCCCTAATGGCAATATGGTTACCACAAATGTTCACCCCCTGTACCTACCACCCGTGGTGTGCTGGCTCAATCGGACCTACGTGCAAGTTCTGCATGTCAGAGGTGTACTGTTCATCCTGGTCAAGGTTATCTCGATCGCGCTGGTGTCTCTCACCCTCATTGTGCACATACTCAGACTGTGGAACCTGTTTGCGTGGGGATTACTCGGTGCCCTGTGGTCTCTTATGGTGTGCATCACACTTATCGGAGGTGCCATCGCAGGCATGCTAAACGCGGTGAGACAACGCGGTCGCAGTGACACCAGAGCGATAGCTGATCCCATGTTGCCCGTGTCTGTATCCCAGAAAGTTGTCATGTTCAGCTTCTTTTTAGCCACGTATATTTACACCTGGTTGTACTACAGATTCTGCGGCAGCACAGAGCTTGTTGTGTCATGGATCGAATGTTCAGACAGGCGAGGTCCGTGTCTGTTCCCAATATTAAGATGGACTACATTTGTATTTGTCTGGATTAACACCATCAGCTTTGTCAGACTGATTCGATATCGCTGAACACATGTCACTACGCCAAGGGGCTCGGTTACACTGTCTCTTATTTTCCATTGTCTACATCTCCTACGACTTAGCACTATGTGGTCTACTAGAAGGAAACTTTGTCTGGCTCTCTGGGTATAAGCTTATATTCTTGCTCGCGGCTACAAAATCCTTAACGTCATACGCATGCCTGGAACTGAACACACACTGCTCGAGAGGGCCAGTCAGCTGCAGTGTTCAGCTCTGGCAACCACCTGCAAAGGCGAGGTGCTCGCCCTGTACAGAGAGGAAAAGCTGTCTGCCTCTAACAATGCCGAGGAGCGCTACAGCAAGACAGCTTTTGGACATAGTGACCAGCACAACCCAGCTCCCGTATTCTGGTGCAGCCTTGTGACAGTCACGGTCCTCTACAACACGGTACATCTTGCTCTAGTTCCCCTGTCGTACACATCCCCTCTATTATTCGGGCACACCCACATACGTGCTGCACTGGGCAGTTATGAAAACAAAAATGTGTTGTTTGGTACTGAGGAAAGATACAATCCGGCTACATGGCAAAAGAAATACGATTCACACCAGCCCAAAATTTAGTAAAAGACAGGGTCAATTTGCTACACTGGAGCACTGCCTGGAACAAGGTATTAGTGTATTCCTATGCATACTGGTATTGTTGAACATCAGCTTCTGGTTCGCTAGACTCTGTTTCAATGCTAGCGCCTTCATTGAGTGACAGTGAAAACACTCAATTCTTTTGGGCTGCAATGGATGATCTTAAAGATAACTGGTGGCTGAACCTTCTCAAAGTGAAGGCAGAAAACCAGAAACATCAAGGCATGTGCGGACATCAACCTGACTGGTGGCTTGAAATGGGAGACACTCATCGCCCAATGATCAGAAAACAAGATTCTTGTCAATGGTGGATGACTTTAGGGAAAGAAGAGAACTGTGCAACTGACAATGTGCCGGATAATAGCCCACCCGCGTCGACCAGCCAGCACCTGGACACCTCAAGCACGGCTGGCCAGAGCGTGTCTGTACAAGAAAATGCAGCACCGTTCCACATCTATCACAACGCGAAGATGTTTGCTGCCAAGTCTGCAAAACGCCACGTTGATAAAGGCCACATGAAATTGATCAAAAACACTAGCAGGATCCCCTTTGACAACCCGTCACGTGTCTCAAAGTCACAACATTGACCCTTTTGTGTGTGTGTGTGTGTGTGTGTGTGTGTGTGTGTGTGTGTGTGTGTGTGTGTGTGTGTGTGTGTGTGTGTGTGTGTGTGTATGATACTTGTGTACCCATATCATTTGTTACAGAAATAAAACATTTACAAAGACATGTGTTGAATATGTACATCCTTTTATTTTATCACAAAGCAGAGCAAACTGTTCACAAAAGCCATCTATTCATATTGAGCTGAGCCATGAATCTGTCACCCGTCTTGATTGTGCTATTATTATAACCTTCGCAGGCTCGTACCACCTGTCCTCCAGCGAAGCCTTGCACACTTTCAACAATGCTCATTGCAAGTCCGACTACAGTCCTTAAAAACATTTTGACACTCTCGTCCTCCACAATGGTGCCGATAGCCATTAGGTTGAAATCCTCATTCACGGCATGAGCGGCTGCATGTCTCAGATTATCTACAATGTTGTGATAACCGGCACCGTTGGCAACCAGTGTCATCATTGACAGTATACTTTGGGGTGTGTAAGGTGACATCAGGTTAAACACGTCAAAGTTGTCCTCGTGCTTGAGACACTGTATCGCCTCTTCAACAGGGTCACCACCATATGCACAATTCACTTTTCTAGTAGCCACTAGTCCTCCCCAGATGCCATTGTTCACAGACATGTTGTAGCCTTTGTCGCCAATCACCTCAAGTTGAGCATTTACATCGTGGTGGTTGGGTAGCTGCACTGTGAAACGATCTCCCTGCATCAAAGAGTCATGCCCGTGTTGATCAGCTCCACTTCCATTACAGGTGCGGGGTGTTCAGAAAAGGTCTATGGGCAATAGAGCTGCTCCTGTCGCAGACCGCTACCTCTTTCAGGTCCTGAATCAGGTCTGCACTCAGCCCGTGCAGAGTAGGCACATACGAAAACGCATCTACGACAAAGTGGAACAGACCACCGGGGAGGTAGGTCTTACCAGTCGTATTTGTAGCACCCATAAGGCACGTCCACACTGGTGGTTCGACGATCGGTTAGAGTGTGGGTGTACCCATGGATTGGTTGGTAGAGTCTTGTGGACGACATCTGTGATACTCAATGCAGCTCAATTGAAGTTGAATGTTGAATCATCTCGGACAAGGCGCTAGTACAGCAACTTTTTGGTCAGCTGCAAAACAGGAACCTCTCTGCTCGACGTGGCTCTTGACAGATTGGAGAGTGTGGCACGTTGGGCTGTGTGAGGACAAGCATCACTGCTGTGACCAGTTCCAGGCGGATGGGAGCATTGTTGCTGTTGAGCCTGAGCAACCTGACTGTGAGCATGTTAAGATTCACCTCGGAGAGCACACCAAACGTCCGTGAAAACCAAGGGCACCACCGTAGCACAATGTGCAATTGAGATCATCTTGCGCACTGGCCCGGGGTGGCTCATGCTCAAGATCAGGTTCACTAGACCTTTGGCTGGCGATCATCAGCTGCACCCGGTTGGGCTTCTTCTCATACTCATTGGCAAGTTGTGTTTGAGACTTGGACGAGGTGAGACAGAGCAACTCCTCGAGTGTCAACTCGTGCCAGGTAGCAGCCCGGCTCATCCCCTCGCCTGTTGTCTTGTGTTGGCAGATTGCGGAACGGGACACGAATGGTGGTGATGATGATGATGATGTCTCTAGGGTGTTGGTGGGAATACTAGATGCGTGGTGATGAATAGCTCATCTCCACCCTCTTGCGATAAGCCACCAGTCTGGGGTCGTAAAAGTCCACAATGCCTACATTCTCGGCAAAATTACAGTTTGTCATTTGGAGATTGCCTCTTTCAACTACCCTAGTCAGCACAACATACACCGAGGGCTTTATCGGTGACATGGCAAAATACCTGGGCGGGTGGTAGAGCACTTGCCCATGCACAGTTGAACCTTGACAATCGTAGGTGTTCATCGCCAAGAGACAGGCCAGCGGGTGTGTTGTTACTGTCCAGTTCTTGTACTGCCATTCAGAAGGAGCGACCTTGTACAAGGTCCCGGTGCGAGCCCCCCCTCACATAGAACTCGTTCACCCGACTACCTGGCTTGAAGCGAATGTCTTGTACTACACCTTCTGAGTCGGAGGTGGAGTGGGGCTGCTTCTGTGTTCCCCTTTGCCCGCTCCACAGTCTGGGGTGGGAGGCTGATACCTTCTTGTTTTCAACCTGTATACCGTTAAAATCCATGTGCCAGATCATGCGCACCTTGCAACCTACCCATAGCCTGTCCACCTTCAGATAATCCCTCTCCGTGGAGCGGATCCCTCTACGGTATTTGGGCACCGAAAACAGCTTGGGTAGTGTCTGAGCAGCCTGCTTTAGCACCTCATACCAGGCACTTGGTCCTGTGGAGGAGGCGCGGGTCCGAGCCACGCTCAGAAACTTTTTTTGGGCCTTTGAACCAACTTTGTTCATGTAGGCTGCAGTGTACGTGATCTGCTGTTCGTCCTGGTGAAAGATCCGCAGCTTTTCGGGTTCATACCCTGGATCCAGCACTTCCCGCTCACTTACAGACACTTGGCTCTTGAAAATGCGCCGAGACTCTTCAGTGACCATGTTGAACTGAAGGTACGTCACGGCCTCTGCGTAACCTGGGTCCTTGAACTGTCGCCTGTTGACAAAGAGTGGAGTTGAAGAAGAGAGAAGCCTTTCAAAGCGATCAGTGCTCCAGATGGGCATGCTCGAGCCCACGGGCTGCAATTGCGAAACGCTACCCGAGAAGACTATCAGCGGACCCTTGCCGGGTCCATAGAAGAGAGCCAGACAGCCCAACATTCTCTCCAGCAGCTCCACATTCATCAGACCATACTCATCCACGATCAGCACGTTCACCCCAAGGAATGGCAGAGGGGCCTCCATTTTCTCAGACACTCTCAGCTGCTCGAACATTTTACTGCACACGCCGCACGACTCTGGTCTCGGGTGTCTACACGAGTGGCCGAGAATGGCGTCGGCTTGCTTCCGAGGCAAAACGGACTCGTAAAGTGTGTTGAAGTGATACACCACAGTCCCGTGAACCCGGTTGAACTTCTGTATAAAGTCTTTGAGTGACAGCTTGTCATCCAAGAGTTCCTTGTTGAATCCCATCATCTTGTGGAACGTGTAGACTCGATCCAAGTACTCGGATTCCATCAGAGTGCCTGCTGCCTTATTGGTCATGGCGCTCACAGGCTGATGTTTAAGCTCCTTAGCTTCTTCACAAGCAGTGATATAGCATACGACTTGCCACAGCCGGCGTCTCCACTCAGCAATGCAACTTTCATACTCTCGCCTCGGGACATGTGCAGCTTTACCATTTTCCTCACCCATTGTTCCTGGCAGTACCTAGACATGGCCAAGAGTGCTTTTGTTCTCAAGTCCTCATCCTCTTCCATACGTCGTCTCTTACTCTCAGAGCTGCACACCGGCGGCACAGCTCCAAGGTCCTTTGCGTGCACATTCATCTCTGGTTGGTTGTCTATTTATTTTTATTTCTCTACTCACACACTAACACACACACACACACACACACACACACACACACACACACACACACAAACACACAAACACGCAACTCTCCTCAACTCTTCAACCTTCTTTGACAGCTCTACAGAGTGACTGTATCACATGGCCAAGGTGAATCAAACAGCACCCGCTTTTCAAGAGGCACTGCCACACTATGCGATACGGATGCTTTAAGGGGAAAATGCTCCTGGTTGTTTGTCCGAGTAACCAACCTCTCCTCTGTACTAGCCTTTCCCTGTAGACACCTACGTTTCATGAACTTAGACAGGGACTGTTCTAACCCAAAGGGGTCTTCACGTGAGGCCCTGTCCACTTCTTCGCTTGTTGTCGCACAGCCAATGTGAGGGGGGACTTCAATACCTTCCAGTATGGAGCGCAAGACTGTGTTCCTGACAGAATGGGAACCGTCTTGACATTTGCTCTGATCAGCACTCAAGCCTGCTGTGAGAGGCACGTACACGACTCCTTGCGCCTGCCGCACTCTCTGAGCCCTCTCATACACATGTACAAACTCATCGTAGGCCTTTGACACTGTGTCTCTGAACAGTGTCACATACGAGGTGTACATGCTCTTGCTTGTGCACAGAGCCGTGGTCGTAACACCCCCCTTACCCGTGCTGTTAACAACATTCAAGAGCCCCGCTATCACTTCGATCAGTGGAGCGTGCGCCTCATACTCAAACAACAGCCAAGCGAAATCCTCTGTGTCCACCCTGCTTGAAGACTTGTATTTGTTTCCATGCACATACGCTCTACATAGACCAAAGTGTCTCCCGTACCATTCAGGGTCTCGTTGAGCTAGCATGATGTTTATATTCTCTATCAGCAGGCTGAACCCTGTTGCCAGTTTTTCACCAACCCTCATTTCAAACAGCTTCTGTAACACCCCGACCGGAGTTACAGACTGACCAGGTTTGAACATGCGATCTTCAGGGAGTGACACGGCTAGGTAACGTCTCCCTACCCAGTCTAAGTGTGGGTGCCGCGAGTTGTCGGTCTTGAGCGGTCCACAGAGCGAGACATGATTCTCAGAGACTTTGTTCTGGCTCTCTGACAGTTTGACCCGCAAGCATTCTCTCTCTTCACAGGCCTCATGGAGAGCCACTCTTGTATCATCAAGGTCCTTTTTACACAGCTCAAGCTCATACTGTGTGTGCTTTAGGGCATCACTCTGCTGGTCAACAGCCTTGGCTGCGGAGTCAGCAGTGTCTTGTTCTTCATTTTGTTTCATCAAGTGTGCTGCTGAACACAGGGCTGTCCTGTCATGAAGAGCCTCAAGTCTGTGTTTACGCTCGGCATTCAGTGTGCTATTGAGGTCTAGGATTTCACGTTTCAAGTTTGCTATCATCTTCATGTGAGCGGGGTCATCACACTGACCAGACGACTCTTGCTGAGTTCTCTTCCTTACACAGCGATGAAGCACTGCTGCGCGTCAAAGGCATGCTCACAAAACAAAACACTTATCCTATCCACCGTATCCTACTGACAATACCGGGTTGCAACAAGACACTTGATAATAAAAACACACACACACACAAACACACAACACACTTTTATTCAGGTTCATAAACACAGGGTTTGCAAGAAAACAACAAGTGTGAAGAACTCCTTTTATTCAGGTTTCATAAACATAATAGGGTTTGGTATCAAGAAACACTGAACACGGCAATGTCTTCAGTTAGTTGGGAACACCTTTGAGCAAAGAGCGCAGTTTAGATTTACTCGAAGCAATCTTGGTAGTTTGATGCATATATAATACGAGGCATTACTTAGCAGAGCCTGACCGAGTTGATCCACAGGGATGAAGGTTTTGGTCTTGGTTGATTCGAGTAGAGTGTAGCGACCCTCTAGTGTTTGTGAGCTGAACCGACCATCATCCTTCAATGACTCCCTTATGGTCTTCCTGGGGTTCACCACCACTAATAAACGTAAAGGGGTCCAGGGTGTCCGTCGAACATTGAGTATATGCATACCTTCAGATCCTTCAGGTATGCGTAACAGCACACCAAACACTTCGTTGGTAGCCCTTATGTGTCTCACAGGGTACTCTGGTTGGGGAGTAGACGTGTGTTTCAGAATTACGACATCCCTGTCAGACATAAGGTTACAAGGGAAGTTGCCAGACACCCACACTAGATCAGGATCTCTTAAAATCAGCATATTACGCACAGTTCCCCCATACACTGTGGAAAAAAAGGACACTTTTCCAAAGCAGTCTTGATGGTGTTCGTGCAGCAGCACTGTACCCGGTACGGTGTAGTCACACCTTTTACTTCGTATCCAAATGAGTAATGCGTCTGGTTAGGAGGGGATACAAAAGACGCAGCTGCACATACATTGCTGGCATATGGTGGAGACAGCGAGCTTGAGCAGTATCCGATTCGTGAAAAGGTAGACATGGTCGCAGTAAATCCTTTCAACTTTCAGCAAAAGGCCAATGCGTCTGACCAAGGCTGTGTGTCTGACCACACACATCAAGGCCACAGCCCTCCGTTGGATACTCAGTACTGTCGGACAAACTAGCCCTGTTGGATAGACAAGCACTGTTGGACACACAGCTTTGGTTGCAAGCTTTAAGTAGGATCAGCCCCATGTAGCCCACAAACATACTTCAGTCAGTGACTTGGCTAAAGTGAATGTGACCAAGGATTCTTGTTGAGCAATATAACAATACACTTTTCAAATGTCAACATCAATATCATAGCCTTGGTGGTGTAGACAATGACACAGAGACACCTTATCTTACAATTGTTACAAATAAACAACAACACCCATGGTCTCTTGATTCAGAATAATGAACAAAGCGGTGCCTTTCGTGGAACTCTTCCCCAATATCTACCCCGAACGCAGAGCTGTCAACCTTGAGTTCCAGCCAAATCTGGTCGGGGTGATGATCAAATCTGTAATGTTTCACAAGCCCGAAGAAGCGCTCTTGTGTAGAGGACTGGTGTTACAAGCAACACAAAAAAGCGACATCTACACCACGGTACACTTCAAAGTCACTGACATTGCTCCTGTTGTTGGATATGACCTAGACCTGATAGACGATGAGGATGGTGAGGAAGAGAACTGGGACGCGGTACGGAAATGTTGGAGTAAACATTTTGTCGCTGAGCCAGTGCACATCCACGTTCACCATGATGACATTAAGCGAAAAGTAAACGCTTGGGTCTTCCCGCTCACCTCTATATGGTTGGCAAAAAAGTACATGGAAACCGTAAGGGGCGCGCTGACCTTCGGAGACTTCTGCCCAGACAAGGGCTACTACATTGCTCGAGATGGCAACACGCCTGCGCTGTGCTCCGACGTCATGTTTGGCAGGGTGTATTTCATACCCGCAAACAAGCTGAACCAACACCTTTCAGTGTCAGAGCTCATCTACGATCATGAAAATTCTGAGGCTGAGGCTAAGCTCTTTGACAGTGTACACGTGTCTCATTTCTACAAGGCTGCGTGTCTGGACATCGAAACTGTGTTTGATCCGACGTATCGAGATGCGTCCCTGCGATGCAAGACTTTTGCACACAAGTTCCCCTACTGCACAGAGCAAATGATCATCAACATGACAGAGTACAGGAATAGGCTGGTTTGCACTCTGAACACGGCCAGGAAACAATTGCCCACACAGAGTAAACACGTCTCCATCCCAGCTTTGGCGCCTGACATGCCAGGTCAGCAGCACGAGGTAACTTGCATCTCGCTTGTGATCCTCAACTCCCATGTGCCCAAGACCTCACGCGAGCACCACAGGAAGGGGCTGATAGTTCTCTACAACAAGTGCAAGGTGACACGCAACCCAGAAGCAGATAACGAACTGGCCAGGGGTGCCGGGATAGACAATGTCAAAAGGATTGTATTCTGCCCCTGCTCTGGTGAACTCGCACTTCTTGAAAGAATGATCATGATTCTACACAGGTACAAGATAGAACTACTCTACGTGTACAATGCAGAGTTTGATGTCAGGGTGATTGAGCAGCGTGTTCATTTCTATGCAGAATCAAACTATGCAAAGTGTTGCGACCTAGGCACCCAGAAGCGAACCAAAGCGCTACTGGAAAACTGGTACGGGCTCTTTGTGACCAGGGCATTGACCGTGGACATGGTGGCCCCTTTCTTCCAGTTTGAAAACGTACGTTATCTGGCTATGTACAAGGAGATGCTCAAGAGCCTAGGCACTGTGTTGCTAAACGGTACCATGACAGAGCACAAGCTTCACATGGCATACCTGCACATTGAAAAGTTCAACAAAGAGAAGGCAAAGCTGGGCCACTTCAAGATGAACAGCTGCGGCATGAACATCATAGATTTGTACAGGATGGCGGGGACCAGAGACATCAAGTTTGCATGCACAAGCATGAAGTTGAACGACGTGGCCCCCTTTGTCATTGCCAAGGTCAGGAAGCTACATGGAAAGCCCCTGAAGGACACGAGAAAGCTTTACAAGCTGGCAGACATCAGTTACTCAAAAATGGACAAGATGGTCAACAGTGGGGGAAGAGTCTCTTTGCCGTGCTTGTCTACAACTTAGTTGACTCGCAGTTGTGCGCCAGGCTGGCCAAGGTCCTCAACCCTGTATCGGCACTGTATCATAGATGCAGGACGACTCTCAATATAGATGTTGTAGTACATGGAAGAGGGGATTTGTTTGGTGGCTTCGTGCAGAGCATTCACTCTGTCCAGATCCCTCAGCTCAAGATTACACTTGACACTCTCAGAGTCAAAGCGGGACCTCTGGGTATGCAATTGAACAGCCGCTTGCGATGGGATCCCAAGGTCAAAGCTGATGACAGTGTGAAGTGGAAAGGGGGAGCTGTGTGCGACCCTCTCACTGGCCTACACTATGCAGGCCCCGGAATGGGCCTGGAGCTTGCATTCGACTTTGCCAGCATGTACCCGTCCATAATGTGCGCTCTCAACATCTCGCCAGAGACCACGATTCCCTGGCCGCCCGTGAACTTTTGCCACGATCTATCAGGTTGGGTGTGTTACAACTGGGAGGCCGAGGGCTTTGAGTACGCCTCACTCATTCTCAAGTACGACGAGGCCCAAGGCTGCTTTGTCCGGGCACCGGCTATATTCTCTTCTTCGGTCGAGTACTATCTCACCCAGCGAGCCGAGTTCAAGAGGAAGCTCAAGGACCCCGAAATTAGCAAGGCAGAGCAAATGTACTTCAAGACGCTCGAGGGAGAGTGTAAAGTCCTGGCCAACTCCTTTTACGGAACGGCTCCTCATCCTTGTGGACCTCTCATATCGGGCCACGGCAGGCAACAGATTTCTGTGGTAAACAGCTGCGTGTCTACCTTTTACAAGCACCGTTGCCCCGTTGTCTATGGAGACACAGACAGTGTCATGGTGTCAGCTGGATATGGACCAGGGGACCAGGCTGAGAGTGAAGTGTCCGATGTTGAAGTCAGTGGAGATGAACACACACTCATTCGGAAGCATGAGAATGACCTCCTCAAGACTTTTGCCGGCAAGGCCCGCATAGCTTTGGGTGACAAGTTTAAGCGGGCTGGCGAGCAGGTGCCTTCCTTTCTGGACTACGTGCACACTGCATTGGTGGAGGACACTCTCATGAGGATGTACATGATAGGCAGCGGTAACAAGCACCAAAAGCTAGTCAGAGACCCTAAGGGCACGTTCACCGAGGAAGGCTACCCTGTATACATGACCAGCTTGCCTGGCTCTGAAAAATATTTGGACATCACCAGACCCTTTGTCAAAGACAGGAGAGTTAAGCTAGAATACGAAAACAGTTGCTCCATATACTGTCACGTCGCTAAGAAGACCTACGTGGCGCTCACTCACAACCTTGACGACAAGGGCGATCTCTCTTCCCTCTCCGTTAAGGTCAGGGGGCTGTCAGCCTTCAAAAGTGTGCGCTCGCCTTGCGATTCCGCAGTCACAGACACATTCATAGCGTGTGTCATCAGGGGAGACTGTATCAAGCTTGAAACGGACCAAGTGTCATGTTTTTCCACCTGCCCCTGGCACAAGCTCAATTCGGGAGATGTCATCTTGTACCTCGAAAGGGAACCCCGCGTGGATGATCTTGGCCGGTGGTTAGAGCTACATCGAGCTAGCTCATTCCTCACTGAGTACAGTGTCAAAGACGTTGTCACATTGCAGCTGGACTCTGGTTTCTCTGCTGTGTCCACGAGACTCGTGCCTTGCGGGCAAACGAATGTGGATCGCTCGGTGGTCAAGGTTGTGGTGGCGGCAGCGGACTAACAGTGAGAATGCTGTACAAAAACGGGTATTGCATGAACCACATGTTTTCGAGCAAACAAGGCATACTCCGAGACCTGCTAATGTGCAAAGCGGCAGAACTTATTGCGTCGAAAATGGCAGCTGGGTTCTTTCCTTGGAGCAGTCTCATCAAATCGGCAAAGAACAAGCACTTCAGTCAGCCAACCCTGGACCGTCTGAAAGTGGCCAATTCCAGCGTAAAAACTTCATACGTGGAAATTGTAAAGACCTGGCTAAAGCGCATCACTGGACTGTCTGTGAAGCCCGTCGAGGTCATTGAGTATCACAAGTGCAACCCCTGCGAGGCCGCTTTCTACAGATACCCGTTGAACCTGCAGGCAAACACAGGGTGTATCACGGCCATGTTCGGAGGTTCGCTCATGTGCGAGGCCAAGTTTTCCAAGTTGGGCACAGTCGCTGACACGGATCGGGGTTGCGCAAGCAAATCAGAGCACGACGTTCTAAACGAGGGCCACGA
Organism: Etheostoma perlongum; assembly: GCA_026937815.1. Taxonomy (NCBI): domain Eukaryota; kingdom Metazoa; phylum Chordata; class Actinopteri; order Perciformes; family Percidae; genus Etheostoma; species Etheostoma perlongum. Next base: position 36,342 of record JAEKDQ010000984.1, read on the forward strand.
AAGACAACGGATCACTCCCTCGTCTGACGGGGAACTTGTGAGCCATCCCTATCAGCCGTTCAACAAATGTTACCGCAACTCTAGGGTGTTGCTAGCACACCGCGCAGACCGCACCTTGGTGAATCGCTCAGGAAAGCTAGTGGCTCACTGTATCATAGACTACTGCCTGCCCCGCTACATGTACAGTTCCACTCTGGGGCCTGGCTGCCTGGACGACTGTAAAACACACCTGCTCAAGTCAATCTCCTCTGTCAGAGAGAGGTTAAACAGGGCAACCATGGCTTTCAACGCGCTGATGAACAACTGCCCCGAACACATGATACCAGTGAGTGGAACACGTGAATTGGAGCACCTGAGAATAAAGAGGGAGACTGTGACTCGTCTACCTGGTGAGAAACTCGAGGCTTGTCTCAGAGTGATCACAGAGGACATGTCACTAAGACCCGACGCTGTTTACAAGAACCTTAGCGCTCAACTTGGGCATAAACTTGTCGAAGCCATATCTCAAGGCACAGTGTCATTGCGAGACACAAACGATTCATCTCTCCCCTGTTCGGACACCACCATATCGCTGTCGCTGCCCACGGCCATATTGGCAGATGCAGAGATTGTCACCTCAAGCGGCAGACTTTCCATAGCCAGAAGCGACCTATGCGAGAGAACTTTAGTTGATCTGGCCGGTGTTCTGTACCAGACCGTGATCATGTCGCAGATATATACTCCCAACGCGTTCAGCTCAGCCGCCATCTACCCCGGGTCAATTCTTTGTATCATGCCCTATTCGTGTGCGGACATACACCTCATGCAAATGTGGATCGAGGCCTTCAGGGGGAAACAGTGGCTCCATCCCACGCAAGTCAAGCTCGGCAAGAGAAAGCGACCCGTTGACGAGTGCAGGGAGGTCATATACCATTGCACAGGCTGTAAAAACTTCTACATGGACCTGTTCAACAACGTCCCAGGTCACAAGCTTCTAGAATTGGTATACGGTCAGGACAAGAGGCGAAAAATAGGACAGTGTGTCAGCGAAACACCGTGGCGCTCTTGATATTCACATGGCCCCTTTCTTCGTATGCGTGCGTATTGAGATACAGATGCAGAAACGCCGTGTATAAACGTTTCCGTACATGGGCAAGTTGTGAAGATTGCAACCCGGATTATAGCCCGTCAAAATGTCTTTCAGTCAAAATGAGTACATTATAGCCCACACCATGACCAATGTCAGTAAGCCCCATCAGCCTGTCATTCTAAAAGTGGACCTGCGTGGCCTCATATCCATCGGTGAGTGCAGCACTCTGTTTGTGGTTGACAAGATGAAACTTACCGCGTACAAGCAAGGCACTGTGGAAAAAATACCAGTAAAGTTTGCAATTGTGAATGACACTGACAAACGGATCCTGACCAACGATCCAGGCAAGCTCTCCTCCAAATGGAATGTCAACATTGACTGTGGAGCCCGTATGAAGATAGCGGGCACTGACACCGAACCTTTCAATCGTACCCTACCTGTGTACGATGAAGAAAACAGGCAGGCTCTCATCAATGTCTTGGCCTTCATGATGTCGAAAGCCTCTGGGCTTCGGACAAAGCGCAAGGCTCTTTCAACATCCTCGTTGAGTCTACCCGTGGAGAATATGAATTCACGTGCCAACGGTGTTTGCAGATTGCCGTTGCCTGCGTTAAGAAAGGAGCCCCGGGTGAACTGCCATCATTCTCTTTTCAGTCATGTGTAGACGGCTATGTGTGCGTACCTTCCCAACAAGCCTTCGCTGACAAAGACTACGATGCTCTCCGAAATCTCCTAACTCTCTTGAGATGTGCTTCCATTGACAACCTTGACATCGTAACACGAATCAGTGAGGAGATATCCACCGAGTCGGCATTTGAAGTGCTTGAGTGTGCACGTAATGTAATCCAAAGACACAAGTACAAGAGGATCATAGAAATCCCATACACACTGATGAGATACATCAGCACCTTGTACCAGACCATGAGCGAGTATGCAGACAACTTTGCCATAGTGGATTGTAATAGGCCCCATATCAAAGTCTTGATTGAGAGCCCCTCGGAAAACATAGGTGAAGTCACAGGCTCTGTGTCCCTAACCAAAATCTCTACGGATCAACCCTCCTCGCCATTTACAATAAACTCATCCATGGCCTGCACAATTCCGAGGTGCGTGAGGAACAAGACATCGACCGCGTGGTTAACATCACACAGTTGAGCCCCGACGTGCTGATCAGGAGAACACAGTTGACTTTTGTGTTGAATAATCATATGTCATTGAAGGATTGGTGTCACTTCTACTATGGGTGAAATGTGTAAGCTATACATGTAAATAAAAAAATTGAAAGAAAGAAATGGCAATTCACTGTCTTTACTGGGTGAAATGTGCAAGCTGAGTACATGTAAAATAGAATAAAAACAAACATATTGTATATGAGGTCATTATTCACAGACAGGTCTGAGGTCACTATTCCCCAGACATGTCCAAAACTGCCTTTGTTCAGATCGTTGCACACATCTAAACACATCTAAACTGATTTAGCATTTGACATACGACATAGACACTGTATAGTGCATGTGACTTTGTTCACTACAAGTAAACGTGTGAGTGCTCTTGGTGGGAATTGTTGGGTTTCTGTAAATAACATCACTGTTGTGATTGTGCGTTATAAAAAACCAGAGTACGGTCTAGACCTACTCTTTTATAAAAAGTGCTGTTGTGATTAAGCGTTATAAAATAAAATTTAATTTAATTGAGCGTTATACAGTATTTAAACCAGCTCAACTCACTATTCATGTCACACTTGCAAAAATGTCAGAGGAAAGCGGTATAGAAACAGACTACAGTGTCTTTAGTCAGGTGAGATCAATATTCTATGTTAATACACATTGTCAGGTTAGAGCCATCAATTTACGCTAACCACTAGTGTTCTCTACTCAACAGGCATCTACCATAATCCTAGACCGAACTGTAGGTATCTGATATAGATAGAGAGACATGTCAACACAGTTCCTATTCCTGTACTTGATATACTTTGCATATGCTGCAGGAGAGTGATTACATGCTATCGTCCGATGAAGAGGGACCTGGAAACCCCGTGGTACAGGAGCATCCCCTGTTACCCCCCGAACTCCTCAACCACGCTTTGCCTCCTCTTCCCCGTGTCAATGATTTGGACGACAACATGGTAACATCTGAATTACGTGTTGACAATTTATCTGTGTATGGCCTCATGGTAATTACTAATTGTCTTGCGTTCAAGTACATGGCTGATGACGAGGAAGAGGATGAGACCGAGGACGACAACGAGAATGAGGAGGATGTATAACAATGTACTCAGTCAATAAAGGGTCATTTGATTCCAGAAACACATTTTGTCTTTATTTGCATATTGACATTGATGATTATAACACAAATACTTTGAAATATACACAGTGAATCAGGGATATGACAGTGAATACACATGTCTACAGATTGCTTGTCACACCTATTCAACAAGCTTTGCCCAGATGCTGTCCTTACACTCATTAATAAGTATAACAGCACAAATATCTTTGAAATCACACAGTAAAAGAAACCAATGCTAAATCAATTATTACATATGTCGACAGACTGCTTGTCAGCTATTCAACCAGCTGTGCCCCAGTAAATGAGACGCCGTTAAGATCGCGGTGGCTCAGGATTTCAAAGATCTTTGAAAATCGTTTCCTACAGCCCCCAAGCCTAAACCCCAGTGCATCAAACGTGACCTTGAATCTCTCTCCCTCGCCAGTTACAATCTCAAACAGGTAACCCAAACTCTTGTCGTCCACATAACACACTGCCGTTGCTGGCTTACCGTGAAGCCTGTAACACCCTGAGGCGTTTGTGCCAACCATGCAGGTCATCTAGTAGCTTCAGGTGTTCTGGTGACTTTGGATCACCGCCGGTTGAAACTCCCCTCCATGCGGTCTTCAGTACAAGTGTCATGAAACGTATCTCCTCCACTATATGTGTCACAGAAAAGTGCGCTGGACTTGGACCTCCTTGGCTAGACTCCAAATGTACACACTTTGTACGAGCCATCTGCCTGAGCAGGTCAATAGGACTCGAAAAGTCACCCTTTATCAGCGCATTACACATATAAGCACCTCCACAAACGACAATGTGAGAGGTCAACACACCTTTGCGAGACTTCATGGTAACAGAACACACCTGTCCGGGTGTATCACCAAAAGGTGCAGCAACGACAAGTCGTCCAGGCTTACGTGTTGTCATGAAGGACAATATATCCTCTTCAGAAACTGAGCCCCACCAGCGGTTGCCGAGCCATTCTAGGAATGAATGCCAGGTTCCGGTCAACAGTGACCAATTGCATTGCATCATATCAGCATGAACAGAAAACTCGTACACATGTATGTCAGGGTCATCTTCAAAACTGATCTTTGAATCACAGTGAAAACGAGACTCGTGATCTCTGGTGTCCATGGGACCACTGTCATTGACATGCGTGTCATCCTGGTAATCTGATATTGCTGCTTGCAAAGAGCTACCGGTGTACACCTTGTCCCCACTCGCAATTCTGCCGTTGTTATAGCTGTTGATAGCAGCTCGACCCGCATCAAGTTCATAAGCTGGATTCTCATGTCCATGCACATCACTGTGCCGCTCATCTTGGTATCCCCCACCAAACACTGCCGACGGAGGACTGCTCTGAGAATAAAACAAATCGGAGCCCGAAGAGTGTGCCGTGATCCCACTTGTATTGCCTTGAACGTCATAGTCCCCGGTCATGTCCTCATCGTTATAGCACCAATCAAGTTCAGCTCCGTCGCCGTCAGTCACACTGTTGTCACTGGACCCGGTTTACAATCAGTGTCTGATGTCTCTTGTGGTACAAGCCCATTTGCATCTACCTTGCAGTAACTGTAACAGGACTGTATCCCAGGCCTCTTCACACAAACTACTGTGTCATAGTGGTAACCACTACTATTCAAATAAATCCCCACGTCAGACAACGGCGAAGCCTTACAGCTGAACTTCAACCACTGGTCTTTGTAGTATGTGTAAATGCTTACACCCAAAACGTCGGCCGTGGCCTCTATTTCCACTTCGGTTGCCCATGTACCCAGAGTGCTCATCTGGGATTTGGTAAGATAGTGTGCCACTGAATCGAATCCTGCTCTCAGGCTGGTTTGATACCTGGCATTGTTATGTTCCAGCTGCTCAACCACTGCATTTCGAATTGTTCCATGGTATTCATCTGTACCACATACCGCTTCACTGACCGCTCTGAAGAAGCAATTTCCATCAGCCTTTATTTTCACAGTCTTACAGGGGACCCCTAATCCACCGTGTTCTGAATGGTACACGCCGCTTACATTCCACACCAAGCCTCTTGCATAGAAATAATTTGAGTCCAACTGAAATAGGGTAAAAGTTTAGCTTTCTAGTGGTCTCACTAACAAATTCAATGTCAGAGTCCTCAACATCCCTGGACCTTAGCTTAGTGCGCACCTTGAGTGTGTCAGTAAACCTAGTATGTGACATTGTAAAACGCTATACAATGTCACACCAGTGTGCATCCATTAGTATCATATATCTAAAGGAGTTGCGGGAGTTACTGCTCCTTGTCTTCTATTTTCATCGTCTCCCCCTGGGTGAGCACTTTTAGACCAGTGTGTGATTGGAGGCAAATTTTAAAACGCCCCCTTTGGAAGGCAGGTTTCAACATCGCGCAGATTTCTTGTTAACCCTTGTATTGTCCTTAGTGTCACAGGGACATGTTTAGCTTATGTGACCTTTTGTACTAGCCTGCCGTTCTGCTTCGGGGTCCCGAGACACCGCTTTCCTTCCATGTCAATTGCCATCGTGGCCTCATCCTTTGGGTCTCAGAGACCCCCTGTTTTATTTTTCATGCCAATACACGTACGGCGGCCTCATCCTTTGTGGTCCCGCGGACCCATCCTTGTTCAATGTCATCTTTCTACTACCCTTGAGGCCTCAGCCTCGCCATTCGGGTCCCTGGGACCCGTGTGTGTGTGTGTGTGTGTGTGTGTGTGTGTGTGTGTGTGTGTGTGTGTGTGTGTGTGTGTGTGTGTGTGTGTGTGTGTGTGTTTATTCCAAACAGATTCAAGGTTTGTTCGGGGCCTCGTCCACGTGGGCCAAGAGGCTACGGGCAAACACAGTCGGCACAGTAGTAGGCCCGCGTGCAGCTCCCGCAGATGTATCTCTTGCAGCCACCGCACACAATGTGTGATTTGCGGTCCTTTCTCTCTGGACAGAGCTGACACCGCTTCCTTTTGCTTTGCACCCTCGGTGTGTCCGGTTCAGAATCCCCGTCCTCCTCTAGGCCCCTTGTGACTGTGCCGCCGCCGCAGGACCTCCTCGCCGTGACGACGGCTTTGACAAGCGCGGCGGACGCCTCCGTGCGAGGCAGACGCCGGCGTCTCTCGATGAGTGGATTCACAAGCGCCCTTCCCAACTGCTCGAGGAACGCCCTCCTCTTGTTGAGCTTGCCGCGCATCCACTCGGGCCTGAGCTCTCGCCACAGCACAAACGCGTTGTAGGCGGACACGTCGAGGATGTTGTGGAACAGAGCGAGGGGCCAGCGCGCCGTCTTCCTGCGGCAGCTGTACGTGCCCACGAGCTTGTCCAGGTTGTCCACGCCGCCCTTGGTGTGGTTGTAGTGGAGGATGATGTCGGGTTTGGCTTGCCTGCCGGCGCCGACGCGCCCATCCCCCGTGTGCAGCGTGCTCAGCAGCACCACGTTCCTGTGCCTCTTGGGCACGTAGGACACCAGAGTGGCGTCGGGCGTGAAGGCAAACTTGGACGAGAAGACCGCACGGCCCTTTGTGGCGAGCAACGCCGGCGGCAGCTCGGGCTTGTTTTTGCGCATCGTGCCCACCAGGGTGAGGAGCCGCTCGTCGAGCAGCCGCTGGGCCAGCGCGTAGGAGGTGAAAAAGTTGTCGCACGTCACGTTACGCGGGCCCCTCAGGCCCTCGGTCACGTCCAGCACCACGCGGGCGCCCAGATTCCTCTCGGGCGTGCCGCTGACAGACTTGCCCGTGTAGAGTTGCATGTGCCACGCGTAGCTGGAGCTGGCGTCGCAGGCCACCCACGACTTGAGTCCGTAACGGGCGGGTTTGCTGGGCATGTACTGGCGGAAAGCACATCGACCTTGTGGAAGTGGCGTGTCACAACAAGAAGATGGAACACAATGGAACGAGATGGAGGAGGAAAAAAAAAAAAAAAAAAAAAGAAAAAAATTAACACACACACACACACACACACAAAGACAATTGTACGGCAATGGTACAAAAAACAACAACAACAACAACAACAACAACAAAGCAACAAATACAACACCTCGAAAGGGCACCAGCTGTTCGTCCACCGTCACGTCGGCGCCCGGGTTGTAGAGAGGCGAGGCAGCTGCCTGCGTCCACTCGCCCCACACCTCTCGTACGGCCGCCAGTTTGTCCGAGGCTCGTCGGACAGCTCTCGACTCGCGGTCGTCGAATCGCAACAGTCTAGAGTACGCGTGGAACTGCTTGATTGGCATCGTGGCGCGGAAAATGGCCCTGCCGCTCTCCTCGTGCCACAGGCTCTCCAAGGCCTCGTTGCGGGACCGGTACACGCCCGCGAGGAGCAGCAGCCCGAGGTAGGCTCGCAGGTCCGTGGCGTCCATCGCTTTCCACTTGCTTTCCACGGCTGTGGCATATCTCCTTTGACCCTCAAGGTTCGTGGCGGCCACAACCATGTCTTCGATTTGCAGCGTGACAAACAGGCCAAACGCAGAGACTATGTCGTGGGCGTGTTCAGCGGCATAGTCTGTGGGTCCCGCAGCATCAGCATCAGCATCAGCATCAGCATCAGCAGCAGCAGCAGCAGCAGTGGCGTGTGTCGTGTGCTCTTCTCGGTCGGGTTTGTCCTTTTTCGGTGGCGTGGCGATGCGGTCTAAGGCACCTGGGATGACATGTTTTCGAGGACCATTTGATTTTGCCATCTTTTGACACAAACGTTTCCTCATCCTGCTCGTCCTCCTCTGGCCCCTCGTCTTCACTACTTCTTCTTCTTCTTCTTCTTCTTCTTCTTCTTCTTCTTCTTCTGCATCTACTTCTTCTTCTTCTTCTTCATTTCTTCTACTTCTTCTTCTTGTACTTCTACTTCTTCGTCTTCTTCTTCTTCTTCTTCTTCTTCTTCTTCTTCGGCCCTTACATGTCCACCCTCTTCTTCTTCTTCTTCTTCTTCTTCTTCTTCTTCTTCTTCTTCTTCTTCTTCTTCTTCTTCTTCATTTACTTGTTCTCCTCCTTTGTCTTGGCCTTGGTCATCGTCTTTGTTTGTCGTCGTCGTCGTAGCAGCAGCGGTAGTCTTTTTCTCTGCTGTGGTCGTGCATGTGTTGGTCCTCTTGTGACGCACACCCGCCGCCAGCCCGGTCAGCGTCGTTGTGTTTGTGTTCCCGGCGGGCCTCTTGTACTTTTTCTCCCTGTTGTACCTTGGCCTCAGGGGGCATTGCGGGCGGCGGCGGCGGCGGCGGCGCCCACGATAATCCGATGCAGCTTCAACTCCAGAGTCAAACGACGGGCCATACTGCCGTTGCCCTCCCCCCTGGCTGTGCCGAGGCCACGTGCAAAAAGTGCACAGGTCCGAAACAAGATGACGTAAAAAAGAAAATGACAACAACAAGAAGACAAATGTGTCTACAGTGTATACTGTGTGTGTGTGTGTGTGTGTGTGTTGTATGTGGGTTAGGGGTTGTATGTTGTGTTGTATGTGTCTAATAGAAATAATAAGTAGACCAATATCAAGCCTTTGTTTGTTTTTTTTTGTTTTTTTTATTTAACCTCCCATTCCACTCGCCTTTGCCTTTCCTGTTTTTTACTACAACTACAAGCCACTGGTCAAAATTCCAGGGACTCAAAGGTGGGACCCGAGGCTAGCAGAACTATTACGATCGATTGAATGTGCCACGGGTCGGCTCTACGATGCCTCGGGTCCCAGGGACCAGGCAATACAGTGCCTCGGGTCCCAGGCTCCGAGATTCTTCTGCAACGGGGGGAAGAATGCTGTCGGGTCTCTGAGACCCGGGGGGCAGAATGCTGTCGGGTCTCTGAGACCCCCGGGGGCAGAAGAATGCTGTCGGGTCTCTGAGACCCGGGGCAGAAGAATGCTGTCGGGTCTCTGAGACCCCGGGCAGCAGCGCTGTCGGGTCTCTGAGACCCCTGGGCAGAATGCTGTCGGGTCTCTGAGACCCCGGGGGCAGAAGAATGCTGTCGGGTCTCTGAGACCCCGGGGCAGAGAATGCTGTCGGGTTCTGAGACCCCGGGGCAGAATGCTGTCGGGTCTCTGAGACCCCTGGGCAGAATGCTGTCGGGTCTCTGAGACCCGGGGCAGAAGAGGGCTGTCGGGTCTCTGGGACCCTGGGCAGAATGCTGTCGGGTCTCAGAGACCCGGGGGCAGAATGCTGTCGGGTCTCTGAGACCCCGGGGGCAGAATGCTGTCGGGTCTCGTAAAAATGACGTCTCTGAAAATGACAACAAGGGGGGGAAAACAAATGTGTCTACAGTGTATACTGTGTGTGTTGTATGTATGTGTGTGTAATAGAAATAATAGGTAGACCAATATCAAGCCTTTGATTGTTTGTTTTTTTTTTAACCTCCCTTTCCACTCGCCTATGCCTTTCCTGTTTTTACTACAGCTACAAGCCACGGGGCAGAATGCTGTCGGGTCTCTGAGACCGGGTGGGCAGAATGCTGTCGGGTCTCTGAGACCTGGGTGGGCAGAATGCTGTCGGCTCTCTGAGACCCCGGGGGGGCAGAAGAATGCTGTCGGGTCTCTGAGACCCGGGGCCGAATGCTGTCGGGTCTCGTAAAAAATGACGTAAAAAAGAAAATGACAACAACAAGAAGACAAATGTGTCTACAGTGTATACTGTGTGTGTTGTATGTATGTGTGTGTAATAGAAATAATAAGTTGACCAATATCAAGCCTTTGTTTTTTTATTTAACCTCCCTTTCCACTCGCCTTTGCCTTTCCTGTTTTTTACTACAACTACAAGCCACTGGTCAGAATTCCAGGGACTCAAAGGTGGGACAATGTGCGGCTAGCAGAACCCGATCGACTGAATGTGCCACGGGTCGGCTATACGATGCCCGGGTCCCAGGGACCAGACAATACAGTGCCTCTGGGTCCCAGGGACCCGACAGCATTCTTCTGGGTCTCTGAGACCCCGGGGGGGGGGGCAGAAGAATGCTGTCGGGTCTCTGAGACCCCGGGGGAAGAATGCTGTCGGGTCTCGTAAAAATGACGTAAAAAAGAAAATGACAACAACAAGAAGACAAATGTGTCTACAGTGTATACTGTGTGTGTTGTATGTATGTGTGTGTAATAGAAATAATAAGTTGACCAATATCAAGCCTGTCGGGTCTCTGAGACCCCGGGGGCAGAAGAATGCTGTCGGGTCTCTGAGACCCCGGGGGGCAGAAGAATGCTGTCGGGTCTCTGAGACCCGGGGGAGCGCTGTCGGGTCTCTGAGACCCCTGGGCAGAATGCTGTCGGGTCTCAGAGACCCCGGGGGCAGAAGAATGCTGTCGGGTCTCTGAGACCCCGGGGCAGAAGCGCTGTCGGGTCTCTGAGACCCCGGGGCAGAGCGCTGTCGGGTCTCTGAGACCCCGGGGGGCAGAATGCTGTCGGGTCTCTGAGACCCGGGGGGGCTGTCGGGTCTCTGGGACCCTGGGCAGAATGCTGTCGGGTCTCAGAGACCCCGGGGGCAGAATGCTGTCGGGTCTCTGAGACCCGGGGGCAGAATGCTGTCGGGTCTCGTAAAAATGACGTAAAAAAAGAAAATGACAACAACAAGAAAACAAATGTGTCTACAGTGTATACTGTGTGTGTTGTATGTATGTGTGTGTAATAGAAATAATAGGTAGAGACCAATATCAAGCCTTTGATTGTTTTTTTTTTTTAACCTCCCTTTCCACTCGCCTATGCCTTTCCTGTTTTTACTACAGCTACAAGCCACGGGGCAGAATGCTGTCGGGTCTCTGAGACCGGGTGGGCCTGCTGTCGGGTTTCTGAGACCTGGGTGGGCAGAATGCTGTCGGGTCTCTGAGACCCCGGGGGGGCAGAAGAATGCTGTCGGGTCTCTGAGACCCGGGGCCGAATGCTGTCGGGTCTCGTAAAAAATGACGTAAAAAAGAAAATGACAACAACAAGAAGACAAATGTGTCTACAGTGTATACTGTGTGTTGTTGTATGTATGTGTGTGTAATAGAAATAATAAGTTGACCAATATCAAGCCTTTGTTTGTTTTTTTTTTTTATTTAACCTCCCTTTCCACTCGCCTTTGCCTTTCCTGTTTTTTACTACAACTACAAGCCACTGGTCAGAATTCCAGGGACTCAAAGGTGGGACAATGTGCGGCTAGCAGAACTATTACGATCGACTGAATGTGCCACGGGTCGGCTATACGATGCCTCGGGTCCCAGGGACCAGACAATACAGTGCCTCGGGTCCCAGGGACCCGACAGCATTCTTCTGCCACGGGTCTCTGAGACCCCGGGGGGGGGGGGGGGGGCAGAAGAATGCTGTCGGGTCTCTGAGACCCCGGGGCCGAATGCTGTCGGGTCTCGTAAAAAATGACGTAAAAAAGAAAATGACAACAACAAGAAGACAAATGTGTCTACAGTGTATACTGTGTGTGTTGTATGTATGTGTGTGTAATAGAAATAATAAGTTGACCAATATCAAGCCTGTCGGGTCTCTGAGACCCGGGGGGGGCAGAAGAATGCTGTCGGGTCTCTGAGACCCCGGGGCAGAAGAATGCTGTCGGGTCTCTGAGACAACCCCGGGGCAGAGCGCTGTCGGGTCTCTGAGACCCCGGGGGGCAGAAGAATGCTGTCGGGTCTCTGAGACCCGGGGGCAGAATGCTGTCGGGGCAGAAGAATGCTGTCGGGTCTCTGAGACCCCCGGGGGGGCAGAATGCTGTCGGGGCAGAAGAATGCTGTCGGGTCTCTGAGACCCCCGGGGGGGCAGAATGCTGTCGGGGCAGAAGAATGCTGTCGGGTCTCTGAGACCCCGGGGCAGAATGCTGTCGGGGCAGAACGCTGTCGGGTCTCTGAGACCCCAGGGGGCAGAATCTGACCGAGTCGGGTCCCAGGGACCCAAAGGACAACACTATGGGTAAAACTGCACGGGTCCCCGTGACCCAAAGGACAACACAAGGGTTAAAGCTAACAATCGTGTGACAGATGATAAGTTGCGAAAGGAGATTGATGGTCTAACATCGCGTAACATGTCTTTGTTGCAGGACAATGACAACCAGAAGGAACATATACAAACGTTGATAGCACAGTATAATGCCTTGACAGCAAAGGTCTCTGAACTCCAGAACGAGCTTCATACGTAACGGCTGTGTGCGATATTGAGCGTCAATTAAATGAATGTACACTTAGAGAGAAACAGGCCCGTGATGGGTGCAGCGAGGTCGCTGAGACTATACAAGCACTATACACGGATAATACTAAACTGACGACTTATAACAACTGTGTGCGTGCCCTGTTACAACGGTTGTTCGGTATTGAAACGTACGGGTACGAGCATGAGACTAGCAGCGTGCAGAACGCTATCGAGGATGGTCAGCGGGCCTCGTTACAGAGGATAGCACAGGTTATCGGCAGCATGTACCGGGTATTGAAACGTAGATCAGATGATAACCAGAATGGGTCCACGGGGTATGACTTCAGCACTGGCGAGGTGTATAATGGGTACGAAAAGGGGATATATGATGCATTATCAAATTTAGAAGAGTGTCCAATGGACACAGCGTCTTGCCGTAAGCGTCGCCAAAGCAGTCTAACTGGGCTCCCACGGTCCCCGAGTACAGATCACGGGGACCATGGACACAAGTTGAAGCGATCAACAGGGGTAGCAAGGAACCTGTTTGGACATGAGCGTGAGCAACACGTGACACGTAGTACGGACCCAGTACAGAACAATCCCAAGGTAGACAACACCGGTGCGGGTTCGAGGCCTGTGCCACACGATCATATAGGAGGTCAGGGTTCCTCATACCCAGGCCTCTCCGTTACAAGCCAGGATAGCACATTTGATATTGACCCCAGTGCAGCGAATGACCCAGTAACCCTCTCTCTCCCTGAATGTCTACATCAGGGCCTAGTTGGGTTGGACCGTATTACAAGTATCCGTCTTGGGTATGATACACCGATTGTCAATCTTTATGGTTTATTACAGATCGAGTACACGTACAGTGACAACACTGTGCATCACACACAACTGGGACGGCTTTCCTCAGACTACAAATGTACATTATATGTATTTAGTACAGATGGTGATCGAACACACTATGGACTGGAGTATAAAGCATCACAATTGTACATACTTGTATTTCACGAGCAGTACACCGTGAGAACATATTACGTACTAGCTCTTCAAACGTCCGATGTATACACATGTAATTTCGCGGGTAAGGTGCTGATGTCAGACTCTAACGAATCTGGAGTTCTTAGCGTGGTAGATGTCACATTGCCCTCTGTAGATGTACATAACATTACATTGCATGCTAGGGTTGGGTCCTAACTACTACTACTACTACTACTACTACTACTACTACTACTACTAGTAGTAGTATATACAACCATGTATTGTATGTATGTCTGTCTGTAGATATACAGATACCTGTCTTGTGCACAGTACAGAGATAGATGCCAGTTGATGGAGTAATATCACGTTTTAATAAAGCTTCTGTTACCGGAGTATGTTGTCTGTACACATACCTATCACCAACCATGCTACACTACACAATACATTCGGTATTCGTACATGGGTATTGGACACGGGTACATAATATGCCATACTGGCCATTTACGCCCAGTTACGTGTTAAGGAGGTTCCCTAGTGTCGTAGCTAGTCACCCTTGGCCCAGACCATTGCCGCTATATAAGAGGAACGGGAGCAGAGTGTGGTGTTCACACAGCTGTCTCAGTGTGTTACACTAGGCACGTTAGCAACGTTTGTAAGAAATGAAGACCTTGTGCGTTTGTATCTTACTCGCCTTTGTTGCCTCTGCTGTACACGGGCTGTACACGGATCAGGGGCACCTGCACAAGGCTCTCATGAGCGTGATGTCCGATCGGCCTCATCTGCGCATGATAAACGTGACCGATCCGCGGCTGAACCGTCGTGCGTGCGCATGGAACATGTACGCGTGGATTCTGGGAGAGTATGGTATGTCGGTAACCTTGATTTACACAAAGGATAGCAACTGCTCCAAGTACACAAACACGTCTTGGGCCAACACCTTCCCCTGTGTGCTCACCAGGAATTCCCTCACCACATGCCAGGGCCCCCTTCCACCCGGTGCTGAGGACGCAGAGTGGAGCATCACTGCTGGAACTGTGGGTCGGCCTATACCCTGGACGGGAGCGGTACCGGCGCCGCAAGAGCGCTTGCTGGGGAAATCCACGCCTTTCGAAAGAACGCTCAACTGTGACAGCCTCATTGGCCTGACGGTGGCAAGGGCAGTGCAGCACACGGGCATGTACATTGGTAACGGAACTGTTACATGTCAGAGGACCGAGAAGAGCTTCTACGTAACGGTAGACCGCCCCGGACTGCACTTCTGGCTCCGAGTATACGTAGATGCAACGCGAGATGTTGGTGTAGTTGAGAGGAATGTAACATGGGTGACAGGATTCGACAACCTTGGCCGTTTTGTGGTCACCACTAACGGTCATGCGGTGCGGTATACCAAGAAGCTGTTAACCGGACTAGGGTTGAAACTCGCGGGGAGGAGGTACACTGTGGCCAATTCCGACAGTCGCAATGTGGAGCCCAGACTGTGTCCGCTGAGTTCCATGGCCGGTGCTTGTGCTGTCATGGAATCCCTATCAGACACGGAGCTGGAGACCCTAGGCAATGTGACCGGATTCAACGTACGCTATTGGCACCCGTTCGACACAAAGGTTGTCATGCGGGGAGCCGAACTGGGTACCAAAGGTGTACTCGAAGCACACTATTCGGCCTCGGTGGCGGACACGACCGATCCGGAATGGCTGGAGCTACCCGTGAGTGTAACGAGCAGTTGCAGGTCACATCTCTACAGTTTCTCTGACTGTTCCAAGCTTCCGTCTGGAGCACCCAGACTAGGCCCTTATGAGCCAAACTATGTGACCCATTATGCATTTCCTTAGGGGACAGATGTTGTCTGTGTCCATATGTAGTATCTAAGAGGCTCTGTGTATGGGAACTGTATGCGAGCTGTATTCCACGTATGTTGGTCATATCAATAAAACTAGACTGCATTGCCTTCTCTGTGCATCGATTCTTGCTTTCACTCTAGAAGACAGACACACACACGCACACACACAATGTGAGATGGTAACATTTGCGTGTAATATACACCACACACAGTGGCTCTGAACAGAATCGGGTGTACACAATAACTTCGGTATTCGTACATAGGTATTGGAAACAGGTACATAATATGCCCTAGTGGCACTTTACACAGCATGCCACTACACCACATTACCCTCTGTAGATGTACATAACATTACATTGCATGCTAGGGTTGGGTCCTAAATACTACTACTAATACTACTACTGTATACAACCATTTATTATATGTATTGTATGTAGATATACAGCTACCTGTCTTGTGCACAGTACAGAGATAGATGCCAGTTGATGGAGTAATATCACATTGTAATAAAGTTTACGTTACTGGAGTATGTTGTGTGTACACATTCCTATCACCAACCATGCTACACTACACAATAAATGCGGTATTGGTACATAGGTATTGGAAACAGGTACATAATATGCCCTAGTGGCCCTTTACACACAGGATGCCATACGCTGCTGTGTGATTCTAAAAGTAGAGTTTTGAAAGCCTCCTGTTGACACTCCTACACACCAGACATGGGGATGCATCACATGTACAGGAAATGTGACCACAGCATTGTATCCAAGACTTAAGGCGTTTCATGTCCTACATTGGAAATCAAAGTCAGATGGAACTATGATTGGCCTAACTACACATTGTTCTCTACAAACCCCACATGTAACATATCCTTCATCTTGCATTGTATCATAACACATAACACAGCACACGTGTCCACAACGTAGGTATCTGTTCGCGTCTCCAAGGCAGCAATAACACCGTAAAAGGGCACCTTGGCGTATCACCTCGTACACCTGCTAGCACCACGGTTCCATCTGTAATACACAATAACATGAATGTATCCATAAGACATGGGCCGGTAATCACGTTAGGTATGCATAACAAATGATATATCTTAGGTATAGTACCTGTAATCACAAGCTCGTTGTCTGGTTCCACCTCCATGATTTGCATGCGGCTGCTCTCAGGATCCACGCAGGCACATACCAGGAACCGTCCGTCACTGTCAATGGCGTCTTGGACTGTAGCCGTAGGATCCCGGTAGTACAACGCAACCGTCATGTGTTGGTCCGAGGGTCCAGCTGTGTTGGTTCGGTGTGGAGTAACGTCTATCAGGTCCACCGCTCAAAGCACTATACATTGCCCTCATCTTCACATGTTTCATTGCATGATACAAGGGTGGGACATACATGGAGCATGCACAAAGTACTCGTCTGGTGGTGACTCTCTTGCATATACCACTGTCATATCATGGTCAACCAACGCCGCACACGGGCTCTGCTCGATAGTGACACATGTTTGTCCCATACCTCCGAACAGGTTATGTTGTACATTTGTAGAAGTTCATAGAGGGATTGGGACTCCCTACATCGCACCACGGTCAGGTTGTGTGTAGTCCCGGGTACTATCACGGTCACATCATGAGGCCTCTATAAACACACAGCAAATAGCACATTGACAAGCTGACACTAGGCATATCGAGTGATATATGTGTATGGTGCAAGGTAGTACTTACATGCTGAGAGTACAATTTAAACGAGGTGTGTCTGTCAGCTATCCTCGGCCCTTCACGGGTCCATCCTGCGTCTCGGAGCAAGTTTTGCATGTCATGGATATGTCTAGCAAAGGTTAGGGTCTGTCCTATGTGGGTACGTGTAGCACAATATTTGTTGACAGGCTGCCAGTCAGTGTAGTCACCAATCAACACGTCAAACAGTTCCCGTTCCATATACACATTCCTTGGCATCCAGAGCTCAGCTAACAGTCTCAGGACATCTTCAGTGTCAGCCCCCGTAGGGACCTGCATCAGTACAAGAGTTAGATTCAGACCATCCCTTGTCCAGTTGTCTATATAGTATCTGTCCGCATCCACATGGAAGGGCCCGTAGTTCGGTGTTCGGTTCCATCGGATGAGATGTGTCACATACTCCATGTCTAGTATATGAGCGTTCATATACTGTCAGGAATCGTTGCTTGGAGATCTGGTGCCCTGCACACTCTACTGTGTAATGTATGTTGGACAGTTAATTCCCAGAACGCATTTGCAGAATACAGAAAGCTCAGTTAACCATATAATACCTTGTCAGGGTTTTAACAGTGTGTGGAATAGATTAAATGTACATAGCCAGGGGTAGTTCGCATGGAGCACATTGCACTCACACTGTGTAACATAAGACATGGGCCTCGCAGACCCCCGTGGACATGTCTGTGCGGACATGAAGTTGGATAAATAAGGGCCTCTCACTAAAGAGACATTCTGGAGCTGTGCTTATGATTGCGCAATACCTTAGTTTCACTGAGTCACACACATCTGATGAAATGTGTGTATGGTCTGCCCGACCACTCTCTTATGCGGCGGGCCGCCCCAGTGTATGGTCCAAACTAGTACCCTTATGCGGTCCGCAGCACCAGTGTATGGTCTGCCCGACCACTCTCTTATGCGGCTGGCCGCCCCAGTGTATGGTCCAAACTAGTACCCTTATGCGGACCGCAGCCCCAGTGTATGGTCTGCCCGACCACTCTCTTATGCGGCGGGCTGCCCCAGTGTATGATCCAAAGCACTAACAAGTGCGCAAAGACCGATGCTGCCACACAAGCGCTTGCAATCGCGTTGGCTTGTGTACATGGATATGATGCGGATGGGGCTGGCTGTCATGTGCGGATCTGTGATGATGCTGTGTACACATACAGTTATGCAACATACACATTCAGAGTCATTATACCATGTATCAATGTTTTATTTCAATAGTCAGTGTTTGTATTACATGTAATAAACGTTAATAAATGTTCCAATTGTAATGTCATCCTGAACGGGGCTATGGGCAGCGGTGTACGTTGATATCCTTCCCTACCCGGTCCTAGTCTGGTCCACTGGGCTGGAGGGTTCATCAAGGGGTTTGGTTATGACATCTGGTCCTGTGTACATAACACAAAACGGAGCAAATGTACTTTACACATTCCATGCACATTATGAAGTACATATGTGTACATCTCACACCTATGCTATACCATTATGTGCAGTGTCACTCAAACGAATATCATCAAGGCCATCCTGTATGCAGGTCTTGGATGTCTTTAGGCTTGTCCTTGTAAGACAAGTATGGCTATCACATGTTGTAGGTCCATACACAGGCTGGTAATGACATGGATAGGTGACACCAGAGCAGGGTTTGTAGATAGGTTTTTTTTGCACTCTACGGATCCTGTGGGTGACCAAGACAAGCCCAAACACAGCCATCACCGGGACCGCGATCAACAACCAGTCATATTTTTCATGGAACCACCAATAGCCGCTATCCGTCATTGTGAGCCTGGTACCCGTGTTGTAACACACTGTATCTCCTAGACATCACACGTAGCTGCAGGCCTGTGTAACATTAATAGCTAGATGGTACCCTTATCTGTGTTTCTGTCTCCTGAGAGAGTGAGGTTAATGGCCCCAGGTACTACAATACACACATAGATCTATACGAGCCATTTTATTTATTACGTGTCACACATGGTACGTATACAGCAACATGCAATATATGGACCATTCCGCGCACCAGGTGCGCTTGCCGATGTTGTGGTCCGCTGTGCTATTGCTATAACAGCTTACCGTTTCCCATATCTGGACCATGGTATGGGTATACCGGGCGAGTGGGCTGGCTCGTACCGCGGCACATAGACATCGGGGGGTATACCTTGTCAGGGCCTGGTCTTCTGCTTGTGTTCCATGATGGTGCTTCAACGTGTGCTGGCGCATACCATAGCGGGTGCTGTTTCCTCGCTTGCCCTTCATGCCTTAGGCTGGGTACGTTCGGATAGTACGGACCCTCGGCGTCTTCTTCACGCCATCGTGTACTTATGGTCTTGGGATAGGTTGTTTTACTCTCGAACATTTCAGACCATTGCTTCATATCTTGCTTTCTAGCATGGTACCATGGTGGTCGGACATCTCGGTATGCGCGTCGTAGGGTATTTACCTGAGGGTGGTTTATATCGCATGATACCCAGGGAGGGTATTTCATCCTGTACAAGGGGTCAACTCGTGCATTCGATATCACCTCGGTAGGAGAGTAGCCTTTTGTTTCTCGCTTAACCTCTCCCTTTGCACTCACACGCGTCATGCTGCTACGGGCGTATTTCTTCATAGTCTGCTTTTCTCGTGTCATGCTTTCATGGGATCCGTGCCTCTCTTGTTTTCCTTCTCGCTTCATACTGCTAGGGGAAACATTCTTCACAGGCTGCCTTACTCGCCGAGCTTTCAGGGGATCCGTTCCTCTCTTGTTTTCCTTCTCGCTTCATTCTGCTAGGGAAAACATTCTTCACAGGCTGCCTTACTCGCCTCGAGCTTTCAGGGGATCCGTTCCTCTCTTGTTTTCCTTCTCGCTTCATACTGCTAGGGGAAACATTCTTCACAGGCTGCCTTACTCGCCTCGAGCTTTCAGGGGATCCGTTCCTCTCGTGTTGTCTTTGTCGCTTGATACCCGGAGGCGAATCATTTCTCGCAGGCCCCTGTCCCGCTTGACCATGCGAGGAGAGCATGGTTTCTCACTGTACCCCCTTTTCAAACGGGCATGGGCATGTTCCTTTCCACACCTGCTATCCCACTTCACACTGTCACACGAATCACGGCTTTCAGTATCCACATGTATACATTGGATGCCATCGGGTTGCTCACGAGCCCTTTCACCGCTATCCACAGTCTCGGACCCCTTGGTATGCTGTACATCCTCACACTCCTCCGCTCGATCCACGGTCTCGCAGCCATGTCCATGATGTACAGGCCTGGACTCTGCATTACGGTGCACGGTCTGTGACACATCAGCACAGTTCACAGACTTGAACTCTTTATCGGAATACACAGTATCTGGCTCGGACCCTTCGGCGTAATGAGCAGCCTCGGACTCTGCATCCGTATACACAGTATGGGTATAGGACCTGTCCACGCATTGCCCGTCCGTGGTCACTCTGTCATATTTCACGGGGTTGCAGATACCACGTACAGGTCTTGGGTGTTTCCTTGTAAGAATACTAATTCTGGTTCTCCGTCTTGTCCAGGTTAGGTATCCGTTCTGCACAGGCCGTCCAGCGAGTACCAGTAATTGTCACCGTGTGTATGGTTGAGGACAATTGCCTCTACATCAGCATCTGATTGCATTCCTTCTTTATCGGCCCGTGACCCATATACGAGTGTATCGAGGGTATGGTGCGTTGGTTTACTGTTTGCAGCTCAAGCCCACATGTGACAGCTATAGCAAACCAGCACATATCCTCGTTCAGTATACCCTTTACACGGGTTTCATGTTGACGGTGTAGTTGGAGAATCTGAATAGGAACCGAAAGGCCTTATCGTGTTCATCCATCACGAAGAGGGATGTGGAGACCGTGTAACTGATGAGTGTCCTTGTCTATGGTCTAGTATTTATACTATCGTGAGGGTTTCAGTCCGATGGTTGCCTGCTTATGTGACTATACTATGTGTGTTGCCACGGTGTGTTAGCCTCTAGTTATATTGACTAGAGGTATCTCGGACTGGACCATACTATGTGTGTTGCCACGGTGTAGACTGGTGGTGTGCGCTATTATATCCGCTAGATGGTGACATTGCCTCCTCCCTCACAGGTCTCATAGCTCCACGCTTCGATGTGCACACCAAGCGCCTTTCTGTGTCTACATATCACATGAACATTGTGCATTGTCCTTGTGCATTAAGGGATCTCGACCATAGTATTTACCTGGACCGTACAACGGAATGTCACATTCAGTGCTGGCTTGTGTGTTTGCTATACATTTGCTTTACCTGTACTGAGGATATTGTAATGTGTACATGTATAATAAAGATTAATGTCTGACATCTTGTATTTTGGGTGTGTGCTGATTTATCACGTTTTTGTATTGTAGGTATGTGCGTTATATCAACACGGTAAGGTGGGCGAGACGTGTCCTAATCACGGACATGGTTTGAGCTTCTGTATTTGCTGCACTTAGAGTATGTTTGTGTCTTTCACGGTCTTTGGACCTGTACGCTTACTAACCAGTAGGCCGCTCTGTCACGGCTATCATAGCTTTCTTACACTCGGGTGTACAGACCTAGCTCGGCCGTGACGGCGATACGATGCATACACGCTCCTCTGTGTGTAGAAAACAACCTTGTGAAGAATCAGTCTCCGAACGAGAGAAAGCCCATTTAAGAACTATATCGAGTCTAAAGCACGAAGTACTCGAATTGAAGAATGTTCTAGATGAAGAACGTAGCCGGAGGTCGGAAGCGCTTCAGGGTAGGGTACACCTATGTTCTTCGTGTTTGACGGCGAGCGAAGGTGGGACATGTACACCCTCAGGGCCCTTTGCGAATCAAGACCCATCTGGGGCACAAGAGGATAAAGGTCTCGATAAGCGTTTGTTATATGAACTTCAGGTGTGTAAGAAGGAACTAGAGGACATTAGGGGGGCTTTGGAGGATGTATGCGAAGAGCGTGAGGCGTTACGTGTCCGGTTGACAGAGACTGTGAAGCCTTCGAATGTTCACAGTTCATGCACACAGGAGTCTAGTGAGGATCCGCATCTGGACTGGGTAGGCCGTCATTACCTAGCAGTGTCCCTACCGGATGATCGAATGTTCAAACCGGGACTGTCTGTGACACCGGTGGGTGTTCTACAAAAGCTGTTTGAGATGAGAGTGGGTGACAAGCAGGCTGCCGGGTTCAGCGTGCTGATAGAGAACATGAACATCATGATATCGCACATGGAGCCAGAGTGGTACGCGAAGCACTTTGGATTCTGTACGGGGCTCATACATGCAAATGGGTACAGATCGACGAAAAGGTTGGACACAGAGGATTTTGTCTGGTTGTTGTTCGAGTACGGAGCCCACGCTCCCATGATCGAAGTCATGGCCGGACTTCTCACTGTCTCCTGCAGTACAGGTAAAAGGCGGTGTGACCGCGACAGCTCTGTGTACAAGCAAGGGTCTGTATAGTTCGTATGTCTCACTGTTCAGAGACACAGTGACCAAGGCCTATGACGGCTTTCAACGGGTACGTGAGAAAGCTCTGAGGGTGCGTAAGGCACAGGGTGTTGTGTATGTACCCGTGACAGCGGGCCTTACGGGTGCACAGACTGCAGAGGATGCTCGCGTGGGTGATTCGCTCAAAGTCAGAGGTGCTGTACTAAGGTCTATACTGGAGGGGATCGAAGTACCTCAGCATATAGGTTCAAATACACCGCAGACTTCCCGTGTCTCGCTCGGTGAGGACCCGTTTAAATTGGATCAGTCCCTTGCTGACTTTATAAAGCATACGGGTTCCGGGAATCACTGTAAAGGGACAGATAAAGACCGAGGTTTCCCGGTTCTTCGCGCTACTCAAGATGAAATACCGTTGAAGAAAACAAGGAGACAGTCATCGTGCGAACCACTTGTAAACAGGGTGCTTTTCAGTTCACCTTGGCCTGACCCGTAAACATATCTGGGGCTGGCTACAGGGATGGAGACACGGGGACGTGTACTGGGGTCTGGCGATAAGAGGCCTCGGGACTGCACGGGTGATCCTCACAGGGATTTACTGCTGAGCATGTCCAGATACTGCCAGGAGCAATGGGTGAAACACATGTTACGGTTACACATGTCGCGAGGGGAGAATATGCAGCTGGCTCTACTCAGTGGAGATGCTGGTTGTGGTAAATCATATGCAATAGCATCTTTAGAAAGAACCCTTCGCAGCATGGGTGTCAGCGTAATCGTGAGCGCTATGACCAATAAAGCCGCGGGTACTCTGATGGACTCTTACTCTCTGGAGAACGTGTACACATTTCATAAGATGATGGGACTCAAGAGGGATCTGTTAGACATGGGGTTGTCAATTGAGGATTTCACACGGAGATACAGTAAATTGTACCGGAGTGATATCTCGTTCTTCACAAAGCTGCACACGTCCGAGCTACCAGGTGCGGGGCCAGATATGAGTCACTCATGCACGCGTGCTCGTCCGGAGTCGTGTGCGTTGTGTAGCAGATTGTTCCATCACCTCCGTGTTGCAAAGAAGCCATTCCGCACGGCCCCGATGGAAACGGCACCCCCATTCCTGGGTGTGAATGTGCTGATCATAGACGAATACGGAATGCTGAATATGGTGCTATTGGAAAGGATGTTAGTATGCCTGTCCCTCTTCTATGGTCCAGATAAGGGGCCTCTTATCATTTTCTCAGGTAGTGTATCACAGTTACAGCCCGTGGGATCCGCTCAGCGTATTTGGGAAACTGAGCGTTTCGAGAAACTCCTATCCTGTTCAACCCCGCTCTTTGTCAATCGACGCCAGTTCGAAGACCCGGGTTACGCAGAGGCAGTAACATATCTTCAGTTTAACAAGGTCACGGAGGAGACCAGGCGCATTTTCAGAAGCATGGTATCTGTTAGCGAGGCAAATGTAATGGATCCCGAATATAGACCTGATGAGCTTAGGATATTTCACCAGGATGCCCAACAGATCGCCTACACCGAGAAGCGTATGGCTCAGATGAAAACGAAAACCCGATTCGGGGACAAGTTCCTCAGAGTTGTGCGTAACAAAGCGTGTTACAGTACCGGTCCTAGTGCCAGGTTCGATGTTTTGAAACAGGCCGCGCAAGTATTACCAAAACTGTTTACAATCCCACCCTACAGGCCGGGGTGCCCACCTCCTAAGGACAGAGACTACCTAAAGGTAGACAAACTGTGGATTGGCTGCAGGGTAAGATTGATCTGGCATATGGATGTGAATGGTATACATGTCACAAGCACGAGGTCTCTGGTTACACCTTCCCTCACATCATCTCTCCAGTATTCTAGCAAGGGGGACCACTGCCGAGGGTCTTCGATTACCGACACCGAGGGTGTTGTCCAAGATATCTCATTCAAGAGAGAGGCGCAATACAACGAGTTCTATGTTAAAGGAGCTCAGACCGGGACACTGTACAGGGTTGCTCCTTCTGAGTGGAACTACATGAACTGGACCGTAACCACACACCCCATAGCGTGTCTGGTAGCCATGAACACATACGAATGTCAGGGATGTACCGTGCGAGGTAGTGTACTGTATCACCCGCCCAGACAGTTCTCTATGTCTCCCATAAAGCCATCTGTATATGTTGTACTCACACGGGTAGTGGAAAGAACCAAGCTCCAGATGACAAACTGTAATTTCGCAGAGAGTATAAGCAACGCGGGGTTCTATGATACTAGACTATTGGCATATCGTAAGAGGGTGGAGATGGGTTATAGCCTTTATTAGCACAGGGAAATGCTAGTGTATTTTATAACCATGGACAGAAGGAGTGTGACCTGGCATGCGCTGACACTTGAGGACCTAGTATGTGTATCTGCTTCACAGTCTTTCTTGTATGGGGACTACCATGTGTCATTTCATACTGTTACGGGTTCATACATATGTGCGGGTTGTGAGCAAACGGAATCCTGTCCTCCTAAGGCAGGTCCTCAGGATGATCTTAACACATACATCATTTTAAAGTGGTGCCCTTGGTTTTCCCGTACCTTCGGTGTACTTTCCGAAGAACATGTGAATATGCTTACGTTTCGATTACTCGCTCGCAATAGTGTACGTATGCCACTTCCCCTTGAATTGGTGACAGCTATTTTGCTTGTTCTTACTGAGCCTAACGTGCCACACGCACCTAGGTGTAAAGACGCACGTCACACGGAACGTTTCCTTTTTAGCAGATGATTTTATTGGTACTAGCGTACTCTGTCACGTTTGCCTGAAGATATTCTATGTGGTCACACTCGGAACCCGGACATGTCCTCAACTAGAATACACAGAGCCATCCGTAACTACACCTACGCTCTTACAGAGAGTAAGCTACGGACCTCGGATGTACCCTTTGGATGCTACAAATATGACTCGGGTACCAGTAATCTACCAGGTGGACTATTTCATTTTGTAAAAGACTGTGATCTATACGTGCCTACTCTGCATGGACTGACCTCTGAGTTTATACGGACACACTTAAAGGAGGTTGCTGTGTGTGCTGTCACTAGCTCCATTGTTAACAGACCCTTCCTAAACAGCCCGCACCTGTATGAAGTGGAACTCATCAACACTGGGTGCGAGTCGCTGAGACAAGGGGATCGTTTCACTGTGCAACTTCCGAACGAACAGGACATTAAAGCACAAGAAGCAGTGACAGGGGACTTAGGTTACAATACAACAGTAAACAAAGGCATCTGGGGCGGTCTTTTGGCCACCCGACGGGTGAATTGTGAATTCGGGGGTGATCCGGTCGAAGAAGTGATAAATGCTATTAGACAGGATCCTGGGTACAATGCGTTTGAACTGATTTCACCTTACACACCCGAAAGCACGCTGTCTATGCTGTCACTGATAGCTAACGGTGGTAACTACGGGACAATAACACAGGCAATGAGAAATGACGCTGCTGCAGCAATAAACGAAGACCTGAACCTGGACCGAATCATAGGCATCGTGGAGGATCATGGTGTGAAACAGTTTCTACGTACAGTGCTCAGACTCTCAATGTGCATAATGGAAGGTGTACAAGGTTTGCAGGGGGCCAGGTCCTACGGTCCTGCAATGGATACAACTATAACACTGTCCATACTGGGGATAGATTCGTGGCTCAGCTTAACATGCATAGATGGCTGTCGTGATGACCTGCGGACTGTCCACTTGTTACTTTACAACCCATACAGATGTTTGATGTCGTGTCTTTGCCTTATTTCATTGTGTAAATAAAGTAACCACTGTAAAGAATGTATTGATGTATGTCTTTATTAACAATGGTTATATCACAGGTACACAAAAATACAAGCACTGTACATTTAACCAAGGTATCGGGTTCCTTCGTTGCTTTACAACATCCTTACTGCTTGTCCTTACCACCACGGCTTTGGTGGATAACGTCGTACAGGGCCTCTAGCGGCCCTGGCGTGTAACCCGTTCTGTTGGTGTGGTAGGACATGGTCGTTCCGGTCCAATATCCTAACCGGTACCGATCCCAATATCGGCTCCAAATGTCCACCGAGTACAGTATGGTCCTGTTGCGTTACATACTCTGTGTATACAGTTTGTTCCTCTCCCATTACATGACCCTTAAGTACAGTATGGTCCTGTTGAGTTACATACTCTGTGTATACAGTCTGTTCCTCTCCCGTTACATGCCCCCTATGTACAGTGTGATCCTCCCGCATTCCACGCTCTGTGTCTACAGTGTGGTCCTGTTGCTTCCCATGGAGCATGCGCCACCACTGTTCAGAATCTCTCTCATGTTGAACCACAATCCCGTTAGCGTGTCCGTTATCTCCTAGCGGGCCCGTCCGCAGACACCCACGATCCCGGTTACCCATGCTGGCTGACCCACCACTAAGCGTGAGCCACCATCCGGGTCTATCTCGATGTACTGTACGGTTAGGTAGATCCATTGTGTATGCGCGAGGTACCGCTCATTACTTGAGAATCGTGTTTGCGTGAGAACACAATCGGGTGAACCACAGTGCTACGTTTATGATGACCAATTACAGAGAACCGCGGTGATACATCGGTCTAGATATCTCCCTATACCCGAATCCACTCGTCTTGTATTTTGCCTGGGTGGCTCGGATGGGCGATACATGTCTTTGGTAAATGTCTATTCCAGATGTTTGTCACGGTCCGTGTGCAATGCGCACCGTTCTGGTAAGCCCGTACCACATCAGGTACGCTGGGGTGCCAAACAGCAAAGGCGTTAGATCCGCCAATGGTGCTAGGATGAGATGAAAGGTGTTGTACACGACCAAGACAGAGACTAATGTACACCAGAACACAGAGAGTAGGGATTCGCTATTTGTGCGGATTAGAGAGGTCAGCTCTCCATACCGGGCTGTTAGTCTGATGTATGACGAGTCACTGGTATCACGGTGTGTCAACCTTTCCTCTCTGTAGTGAGCGAGTACCTCGCTGTTAGTACATGTGGAGAGAACCGAATAGTGGAGCTCTCGCGCGGTGTCCAGGAATGTATTAAGTTCCAGTGATACATGGGATATTATAGCACGGACCCCTGCAAGCAGAAAGATGAGCTGGTATCCAATAACCCAGTAATCGGGCCTTTGGTCCGACACATCATGACCTACCTTGTATATCAGGTACAGGGTAGAAAGGGATATTATATACACTCGCGGGACATGATAAGAGGACATGTGTTTAGCTAGTCCTGAGTTTCACAAAGCCTATCACGTTAATCCACACAAAGGCAAATGTTGTCCACTGTAACAAGATGGGTGTATGTTGCATATCCACGGATGATGACCTCACATGCTCTTGGCGACACCTCTGATAGTGCAACCAAATGAATATGTACACGGATAATAACAACGTGGTCATGGTGGATTTGTGGAACCACGCTATTCCTGACAACGTGTCGGTTAGAACACTCGGGTCACTGGACCGAGTCCTGTTGTCTGAGCTTAGAACGGATAGAATGAATCCGAGGAGCAATGTGGTGCACACAGAGATAGACCAGAGGGTGTGTTGTATGTCCAGGGAGGATATGTTACACAGTCTGACTGCATGTACGAATAATGTTGTGACAGCAATTAATGTGGAAATGACCTTGAGCACGCTAAGCAAAGCAAGCTTGATACGCTGAGTCCGTACCTGTGTAGCATTGAGCCAGCAAACGATAGGAGGCAAGTACAGAGGGTGTACACTTGAGGTTGTCACGTTTCTGCGTAAGGATGCGAATAGGACCAGGTCCTGATCAGGTAACCAGGTTCTAGGTAACATTCCGGATCCGTTACTCGAGATTTACCATTCTTGCAGAGTCCCCAGTGTTACCGGAGAGTCCTGTGTGGCTATACCTTGACACAAGCTGTTGTCCAGCTAGAGTCATTTTGTGAAAGGTGCTGTAATCATAGTACCGCCATTCGCAGAATGCGTTGCAACGGAACAAGTTCCCTGTGCGTGTGCCTATGTGTACATAGTGACAGTTCTCGCTGTTCCGTATGTAGTCATACAGTTCCTCCTCGTTAGCAACCCATATGAGACCCAGTGTAGCCCCAATTCTCTCCGAGTACAGTTGCGCTGCGACCTGTTACGGGAACGCTTTTCGCTATTAGGTACAGTCGTACGGCATGCACGCGGTCAGCTCCGGGTACCGTAGTATTGTCTACGTGGCCCGTATGGTACTGAGGCCCAGATCTCGATGCGATGGCGCCTACCAGCTGAATAACATGTTTCACCAAGCAGGGATGTGACACGATTGTGTGTAACACAAACCATAAATGGTCACTCATGACAGGGACATTCTTGAGTGCGATGTCCATAACATTCGCTGCAACTGTTCTGCGAGGTGTGCGGGAGGCTCCGCTCCTACTGCGAGTTGGACGGTGCCGTCTTCGCATCTGATCATATCATGGAATTGACAAAGGGATCTGTTCCACTCCGAGACCAGGTTGTGGATCGGGATCGCTGGTATACACGGTTCTTGTGTACTTGTGTAGCTGTCAAGACAGGTCCTGGCTATGAGAGCACTTCCCTTCGCAATGTACGTGTTGTACATGTCAACCAGGCATGAGTAGTCCTCGGACTTCGAGGCCACAGGCATTAACCGTACACACACGTCTCCGAGCCTAGGGCAAATGTGTGGTATCAATTGGGAGGGTACATGCTTGAAATCTAGATCACCCAGACATGTATTGTTCCATTGGCCCTTACAGGGGTTTAGGTCCGAGATCAGGACATCGCTTTCAGGGAACGCGTTCATTACGGGTATGGGTACGAGCTGGTGGCATGGTGCACTCGCAACTACGCTCGGTATGTTGAGCACCGTACACAAGGATGTACAGGATGCCATGTTCCTATGTGACATTGCTCCTTGATACATATTTCGTTAGTGTAGAGGTAAACATGTAACTGGGAAATGTACATGTGCACACACATGAAGCCTATTGCTCCTACAGCTCATGTTAAGGCATACCTATCAGAATGTAACCTTTATGCTGTAGCACTTATACATTACGTTTCATGTGTTTCATATAAATAAAGAGGTGTTCAAGTTAGGGTGTTCCTGTCCATCCCATAGTGATAAAGGAACCCTTTATGAACCCTTTCCCGTGTCTACATGGTAAGAGAATTGAGGTCATGACACAGGTCAAACAATAACAAATTCTTTATTCAATTGCTCCAAAGGTACACATTGATTTCACTCATGGCACAACATGTTACAAGGCTACTTCTTTGCTACCACGGACGTGATGAAGTCTTCCATAGGACACATCCTTTTCTGGGGAGCCTTAGACACAGGGCCCGGGTACCCAGCTTGTTGTTTGTTCATATTGCTTTGAGGTTCCTGTGGTACGGGATCTGATGGTGGGCTGGTTGTACCCTGCTCGGTCCCCTCAGTATCCATCGCACTGGGTACATTGTTATTATGTGTATCCGTGTCATGACCACGTTCAGCAATAAGCTTTGTCAGTTCCCGCAGCTCTGCCAGTACGCTGCGCATAGGCATGTCTTTGCTTCGCTTAGGCACAGCGCGATTGTGCGGTGTCCCTCTTGCTAAACATTCCAATGTGGATGTAGGCTCGTCTGAGCAAGGTACCTGAGCAGGGTTGCTGCGCTGTTGTTCTAATATCACATCCCGTATGCTAGCCTTAATAGACTCTAGCATCTTTTCCTGTTCCTTAGAACAGCGGCCTGTCTCTCTGATTCGGCCTGGTTGTATTCCATTGCGATGACACGTTTCTGGTCCTCCGTAAGAGTATCACCTCGAAACGCGCCAGCTGGAGTCTCATGTCCCCTGCGGTGGGCTACTGCCTGTAGCTCCGGGAGTTGTGGATTGGTATTCCATGTATCTGGCGCACGTGTTTGAGTAAGACTTTGTAATATAGGAACCAACTGTGTCTGGAGAGTGTTTAGCTGTGACTGTAATTGTTGATACTGCTGCTGAGGCTGCTGTTGCTGCCGCAAAAGCGAGGCTAGGGTCTCGAGTTGGGTATTCGGGGATGACATCTTGTTTTCTCGAACCTTATCCTGGACAGACTTTGAAATGTCAATATCACCCTCGGGTAGCTTTCCAGCACACAGTTTAGTCCTTACACCGGTACGTTTAGTAAAGTCCTTAGCGCCCCGTACTGTAAACTGTACATCGGGATCCTCGGGACACTCTAACCTTTGGGTTAATACACTATTCTGAACGTTGATCGCTGTCAGTAAATCCTTCAATAATCGTACCTGTGTAACCTGCTCTGTTACTGCCTTCCGGAGGAACCTCACTGTATCATATATACTTTCACCATCGTCGCATGCCACGTTACACTTGTCCGTTCGGGCATCCTGTGCACCGTTAATCGGATCGTCCGTTACACCAGCATCAAGAACCGAGTCCTTTAGAGTGGAAAAACCTAACCTGACCATCGTACGTTCTAGGTCCGCGCAATCCGCAAGTGTACAAAAGCAACCCGGTCTCATGGGCACGGGAACCATGCTACATTCCTCTGTAAAGGCTCCGAACTTGTTATCACCTACTGTGCCTAGGCTTAAGCCCATGCTCATGTCCCCCTTTAGGAGTCCCTCTGTATACTCGTTCTTAGAACATGCAACGCAGCAGTAAAGAAAGGTTTTACGCAGGGATCTGCTATGGACATGCCAGTAACACTTGACATTACCTATATCGCGCTGGTCTTTGTGTAAGAACACAGCCCTACCAGGCTGCGGGTGACAAGCCCCGGAATACGCAGTATCGTTCTCCAAGTAGTAATCCTTTCTGGACTCTGGATAACTCTCACCTGGTGCGAGCCCGAATACGCTACACAGCCCAACTAGGAACCTCTCAGCACCACAACACGATAGATGCGAGAGGGCCTCTTCATATGTTTCTGAGGTTGTGCCATAGCATTCCTTGCAGAAGATAGGTACAAAGAGAGCTTGATCAGATTGTAGTTCCCCTGTGGGGTATTTGGATGAATCCGCATATTCTACTAGAGCCACGGTGTCCATGTTTACAACAGCCCTAGTGGTGTCGTCATGTGATAGCTTTATGAATACACATTCGCCATTGGTGCTGAATACAGGTCCCACTTTTGCTCCTTGGCTCACCAGAGGACTCGTACTAGTGCCGGATGTCATGATTTAGGAGACAGAACCCTCTCCCGTATTAGATACCTTACACAGACCACTGGAACCTAGGCCTAGTCTTGTATTGAATATCAGATTATGTCCCCAGACAAACTCACTGTCAAACTCGCTTAACAGGCTAAGCGCTCTGCTGGAAATGTGTGTCACGTTATCCACTGTGCAATACGGAGGGGTTCCTGTGAACGGTATGCTGTTCGCTTCCTTTTGTGACTGTGTGCTAGTAAGTTCTGATATGAGCGCAGACAGCCTTACTGTGTCAGACAGTGTGAGTTCGAACATCCCCCCGTAAGTATGCTAAAGTCCTGGCCTCGTCAAACCTACTGTGTTGCGGGTATGATGCCACATTGCACCATTTACATTGTTTACTGTCTAGTATAGCAATAACATGCTCAGAACCTGTACGTAATACACAACGGCCGCCCGTATCGCAGCACCAAGTGAGCAACCCTCCGCACACTGCAAACCTATCGGTCTCTATAAGCCCTGACAACAACCCCTCAGGGATATCCCCACAGTTACAGGATAATGAGCCTCCCTGTGCTGGAGAATGATCCTTCACCACCTGGACCCTCGCGAGATCCACGTGTCCCGAGCCGCCCTCATGGAACACCATCCCATCAATCTTGTAACGATAGAGAAGATGATGATCAGCCTCAGCGTAAGCGGATGAAAGCAAGGACAGAAGCACCAGGATACGATGGTCTGCCTCCCGCAAGAGATACTCAAGCTAGAAAGTGTAAGCGAAAGACTAGAAGAGCAGACGATTCCGTTAGTAAACACTGGTACTCAGAGACCGGTGACCCAAGTGGCCTAGATACTGCGAAGCAAGGGTATGCACCTGAGATGGCATCAGAAGATATATTTCACATGTATCCAGAACCCCGGGATGTACAGCTCGGAGATGCGCATAAGAGCGATGGACATGAGCGCTTCATACAAAAACAATACCCAACACTGTACATGGCGCTATCCGCACAGGAGCACCCGTATATTAAACGCGTGCAGGTGCAGAAGCAGCGCGCGCGATGTCCCTTGTGCGATTTGGATAGGAATACCCTTGACTCAATCAAAGTGCTTAAACCGAATGAGGTTAAAGGCTATCTGGATATGTATGAACACAGGTTCACCGAAGAGCAAGTGAATGTACATCTAGCTCACAGTGTGAGAGACGAAAATGTTATCGGCGTAATACAGAACATGGCCGTAGATCTCATCAGCAAGTCCTACACGATAGCAAACGAATCATCCCTCGGAATCATGAACCGTGTGGTAACACACATGGGCAGACCGATATGTGTCACGGACCAGGAAATCGCAAAGGTACATGGCGATGCCGTTAAACAGTTTATATGCCTTGCATCCACATGCCAATCGTTACTGAAATTCAGGCCAATCGATACAGACAAAGGCTCAGTGACTAATCCCCTTTTATGATATACGGAAAGTCCGTCGTGTAATATAATTCCTTATCAGCGAATACTAAGGTATTATACGTGTGTATGCGCCGATTGGATACTACGCTGGCTATTACGAAAGGTACGTTAGCTGCCATGAGGATCGTAGTCCTCTTACTGTTCACATGGCTTTTGGGAATGGACCTTGCATGCGCGGACAAGCCATATGGCTACGGGCCTTACGTGTGGATATCTGTCAGCTCGTGTAATCCTACAATGGGCTGGTGCTACGGAAGCAGCCGTAGCGGATTCGCGCTAGCTTTCGATTACGATCCTGTACATGACAGATGTACACAATACTGTCCGGGGAGCATCATAGCTTACTGGAGGCCCCAGCGACAAGGACTATCCGGACATGCCACCACCCCTAACATTGAAGGCTCATCCATACTCGGCGCATATGTAAAACAGTTGGATCACTCCTCATGTGTCACCGCAGAACGGGTTTAAGTGTTCTGACCGCGTAGTCGCTGACAGTCCGCTAAACCCCGTTTCCATCATGCTGCACGCAAATCCGCGGAATAGAAAGTACTACTTGAAGATAACCCAATGGCGAATGCGGACCCGATCCTCAATGCGCGGCTTACAAAGTATTGAGAAGAACGTTATACGCGCCTGCCACCATGAGAAAGTGGCCCGAGACTGAGGACGTTCTTACTCTTCGGAATTCGCCATATGCGTGCGTCTTGACCTACATCGGACTGGGAGACATGGAATCTATTGGTACATGTTACGCACAGTTAGGGGACAACTGTTTCGTATCTGAAAACAACAGGTTCTGTATAAGCAATTCAAAACCTACACCCGGCCTGACCAACGGCGACAGCGCGGCCTCTGCCCCCATCGCAATGTGTGAAATCTCTAGTTCCTCAAGCCTGAAGACCAAGGATCCCCGTGTACAGGCCCACGGCTGCAGAAATCAAGAAC
Organism: Etheostoma perlongum; assembly: GCA_026937815.1. Taxonomy (NCBI): domain Eukaryota; kingdom Metazoa; phylum Chordata; class Actinopteri; order Perciformes; family Percidae; genus Etheostoma; species Etheostoma perlongum. Next base: position 70,236 of record JAEKDQ010000984.1, read on the forward strand.
ATTCTGATACCGTCCTCGTGCGATGCAGCAATACTCTCTCTAGATAGAGCCGTGTACACAGCTAACCACCTGTCTGTAGATGTTGACGTTGCAACATTTCACACAGTGTCTGAAGCCGGTCCGGTGATCATCAAGGTTCCATTCGACGAGTGTCTAATCCCGATGTCACACACACATCAAGACTTTAACACCGCAATAGATATTATATCCGAAACGCTATCAAAGGTTGCTGTATCCACACACTCGAGTGGTATGTTGCTGGACTCGAGTACATGGGGTCATGGGGGATGTGCAGTAGACACACAGAACGTGCACAACCTCACAGTTGTGTCCTCGGCTCTCTCGGCCGCGCTAGCCCGCAAAGGTGTCTCAAAGATGTTCATGCGGTTGCCTACACAAAGTAATATCCTGCATGACATAAACTTCACCCTGTTAGGAACATTCGAAGCGTTTGTGACACCCCGTTTTCCGGTCGACATGGAAAAAGACCCGGGTCATTGCCAAAACATGTGGACCTCATCTAATGTTCACGGGTCCAAGGGCGGTATAATGGCATATCTGTTAACTCTGCTCAGGAGGGGTGTTAAGGCCAACAAGATCATCTTCACCCTATCTCTTACTGGAGGGCTCAGGATCAGTGCACTTGAGAGCAGAGATTCACACGGGTTCAATTACCATCAGAGTGAGCTATCGCTTGCGGATATGGAAACCAACACGGCGTTGAGATGTGAAGAGGACCTAAACACCAAGTGTTGTTCAGGGTCCATTGCCACCGTTTGGGCCAGGGACGTCATGGTGAACGTGACCGTTACATCCACATCCTTTGAAACGTTAAAACGGTTCCCGGAGTTAATCGCTGTGGCCTTTGGTATCAATCAGTTCGTAATATCTCCGATAGATTCCGACTTCAAACGAGGGGTTAGGTCAGATACCCCGGCCATACTAGGTATTACCTCAGCCGTGCACAGACTTAGGGACTGGAAGAAACAGCAGATCGCTGCGGGCATCGCAACGGTGCCAGCGCCAGGCCCACAATCTGTGAGACGGACACGCTCACTGTCTGATATCGAGAGGGTTCAGGACGTTGTTGTCAGGATCCCTGAGTCCCAATATAAGGACCCTGCCTCCGGATCCAAAAACTGTCTAGATCCGCAGTATAATATAGGCCTACACAATACTGTAATATGCCCTGGGCTCATCGCGGCTCACGGCGCTGTGGCTATATTCAAGGAACCGCACAAGGAACTGTACAGTACTAGCTATGATAAAATCTATATAGCTAACCTCTATAAACTGGAATCGTGTACCCCTGGAGAGCCCCGGTACAAAGCCAAGGTTTCCATAAAGCCTCCTCAGACCGCTGTCAATATCAACACGTTCATTCCAACGAGGGACAAAAAACATTACATGGTAGGCATTCTGGACTCTGAACAGGTTGTGGAATACGCGCCTCCTGTGAACAAGGTGTGCACAGCCTACAACACAGGGGAGACAACGCACAGCCTGAATGTGGTATTCGTGGACGATGGTTATACGTTGGACAAGCCACAGGTAGAAGACAAACACGGGGTCATAGTGAAGCCTGCAGAAGCGTTATATTTTGTTTCCAACTTTACACCGGGTATAGACTATATCAACCTGAACGTGAGCTGTATAAATGATGATGTTAGTTCTTTGAGACCGTGCTTGATTGCGATATGCGGCGGGGATAACAGTTGCAGAAAGGACTATGGTAGGCTCTGTAATAATGCACACGAGATTATAAACGATGCACGTAGGGCCGGTGAGCTGATGAGGGAAGGTTTGGAGGAATTGGCTGTGCAAGAAAAGAAGGCTAAGATGTATGAGCTACGGATAACGCGCCCTTCCCATGGTTTGAAAAGCCACCGCGTAACCCATCCGCCGCGCCAGGCGCAAACGATTCCTAGGGTTTGCTACAGGGGCTACGGCCTTGGGGCTAGCGTGGCATGTTTCGAATCGCGTGGACGCGCTCGAGGAGCAGATGGATATGATGAAGAACTCCTATGTGACAGTGTCAAACACATTGGTGGAGGTAAGCAACAAACTAGACACCAACATTGCACTAGTAAACGGCCGGGTAGACGAACAGGAAAGGCAAATACAGAGGAACAACAAGATAGTGAACAACAATTTCGCTATGCTGAGGGATGCGATGATGAGAAACACTGAAGCGGCCCTGCGTGATACCAACGTAAAGTTTTCCGTTATGGCTAGCTACCAAATGTGGTATGCACAGATGCAGAGTACAACGCATCAGATGATGCAAGCCGCGATGCATACCAGGTTTATGGCCAGAGGAGTGGAGAACTGTCTCAGACAGATATCAACGAAACGTTCAGGGAGCTGCCCTAGTGGTATGACAGTGATGAAAGATCACCCTGGACTATCCGAATTCCCTACAGTGGGGACAGCGTTGTATAAAGATAGAAAGCTGTTTATAATACATTCTATTCCGGGTACTATTGAGAAGAGTGTAGTCCGTGGGATCATTCCCATGCCCAAGATGAGTACGGATGGCGTTCCATGTTGGCCTGACTATCATGTATGGCTGATAGATGGTACATACTACGAACCATCTGAGTGTCACGGCCGATATTGCCACAAACCAGAACCGCATATCAGGTACCAGAGATGTGTACACAATCCGAGCAGTGTAAAACTGTATGCGCCCCCCTGTCACAGGGGTATCTGCTACCGTGACAGGAAGGTTACATGGATGGAAGGCTCTGTAGCAGTAGAGATTGATTCTCCTCCACTGAAACCCTTCTCTAGGCCACACATATCGGACGGACCTGTCTCGTTCTCAGACCTACTGAAAGACCAACATATTACCAAGGGCCCCGATATGGACATATTGGACATTATAAATACTAGCATAAAGCTACTGAGTGTAAAGGAGGATTTGGAAAATGTTACGATCAACATACAACAGTTTGACAAACGCTATGAAGAGATTACTGCTAGCAGAGTCACCTTCGGGGGTTGGCTTTCGGGATTTGCGAGTGATGCAGCCCTATGGACCTCTGTAGCTGTACTAATGTCATGGTGCACCGCGCTTTCCGCGGGGATAGCCTACATGTATTGCATGGGATCTGGTGGCGGCGGACCTGGAGGAGGTGGTCCGATGGTTGGTAGACTCAAGAGAGCGAAACTGTTGTGACACTAGGTACTCTGGTGACAAAGGCTACGAAATGAATTTTATGTGTATACTGTGATCTCGAATATGTGGTTTGTAATAAAAGACATACAAAATACATGTGCAACTTATACCTTTTTATTCATACCAGGGCAACATATGCCCCAAGGTTGCTACATACAATACAAGGTACATTGTACACAGAAACATCCAAAGTGAACACACACAATGATGTATATGTATGTACATATCAATCACTAAACACAACTACAGTCTTCGTGAGCCATCCGAGTACGGGATCGTGAGTAACAGGTAACAGTAAGACTGCAACGGGGGCCCACAGCGCGAACCCCTCCATGTGCACATACTAGTACTGAAGCATGTCCTCTTGAGATCACCAGATCGTCAGGCTGTACAATACCCAGTGTTTCGTCAGGTGGGCTACCAGCAGGTGGCTGAAACCAGTTCTCGGAGTCGTGACTAAAGAACCAACCCTTGCGCTGTGTCAGGTCCCCGCTGCTGAGATTGATGTGATAGTCTATGTCCAGTGATCCCTTGACATGTATATCTCTTATGTTGCCTTGTGCATCGGGTTCTATTCTTACATAACCCTCTCTGTTAAGAGGAGACAGCTCTGGACCAGCGCGGTCCCCGGGTGATACGAAATTAGACGCCACGACCATTACCCCGTGTGACTTTACAGAGGGGGTATCCTTGGCTGTATAAATGTGAATATACGGGGGATCTCCGATCCCACGATATAACCCAAGTCCATCCGCTATCTCGTCAGCAAACATAGGTTCGTGGTCCTCAGATATACACACTCTGCCGTTCACTGACATATCCGTGTACTCTCCGATACGAACACTAGTATTGTTTCTAGAGATCACAAGATCGGTGTGCACAGAGACCGCACTGGCATGTGGTGTACTTTACGCATAGGATGAAGTATGTTGTATCTCAAGTCGTCGTCAATTGTAATATTCTCATACGTGGGCGTCATGGGTATGTCCGTGGCAGCAAGCCTATATTCCAGCCACACAGACCCTGGATAGGTAGTAACCGCGCGCGCGGACCTGAACCTGAACATCCTTGCAGAATGAAATATACCTGTGTAATGACTGACTGTGACCCGGAGCTCCTTTTAACCAGTTAACGGATGTTACAACCAATATGCATGACGCCGTGTCCGATCCGAGTAGTCATCCCATCAGCGGAAACGAAGTAATAAGACAAGAGACATTATGTACGTTGTATATCGGTGTAATCATGTACGTACACGTATAGTACAGCAACATAGACAATGGCAATACCATGGTACGTACAAGGAACCTATACATTGACAGGATGAACGGTACACTAGAATGTGCAAAGCACGACGGATCCATCTTCATCTATGGCATGTACAAGCTCGTCTATTAGGTGGTGGTGACCGGTGTAGTCCAGAATCAAATACAGTATAAAAGCACCATGTTGCCCCAAGCGGGTCTCTACGAGATCATCCAAAGCGCAACCCTGATAGCTTGTAAGCGCAGTGGCTGGGAGCCTAGGAAACCCATCCACTAGTTCACTCGCGAACAGCTGGCTCAACCCAGAAAGCGGTAATCGATATGAGCCAGTACACTGTGCCAATTCCGCACAGATCTTGTGTATAACCCTTTCGGGTCTGAGATTGAGAACAGCAGGTCGGATTCTTGTAGCCCTTGATGTATAGACCGAAGTATGTGTAATAGAAGTATCATCGCACCCAGATTGCCCAATGTTGCATGAAGTCCATGTACGAGAATTTCAGGACATTTTCTGTAAGAACCATCTTTCCTCACTTTCGTCATCATTCTCCTGATACTACGCATACCCACGACACGTGGGGTAAGAGCTCTTCGTCCCGCTGCTAGGATGCTAGCCTTTAGTGTTGGTGACAATGGTGCTATTTCGTATCCCTGAGAGCGGCCAATACCCTCTTGAATGTACCAGGTCTTTGTCTTAGGTATACGCACATCTGGAACCATTTCGAGGGGACAAACCGGAGTGCAGTATGTTCAGAAGTCATCTCGGAAAAACGTGTATGCGGCGTATACACGTGTTGCAACAATCCCTGCTAGGTAAATATAACAGAAATGTCTGCAGGGGTATGTAAAGCCCATCTAGAAAGCACCGAGGGCAGCCTGGGGACCGTACGTGTTGTACGCCCCAGTGCGGACCCATCCAACTGACTCAGCCCTGGAAACCTTAAAGGTGTACCCCATACGCCGGTCACACCCAACGCAGCTGGTAATCCACCTAACGCAGTCCCGGGGACCCATACACAGCGCGGTCATGTTCACTCAGCCCTGGGGAAACCTTACAAGGTTCCCATAGTGTTGTGCGTCCATACACTGGCGCGGTCATGTTCACACCCAAGTCCATACACTGGCGCGGTCATGTTCACCTAACGCAGTCCCGGGAGATTGAGTGTTGTGCGTCCATACACTGGCGCGGTCATGTTCACCTAACGCAGTCCCGGGGAGATTGAGTGTTGTGCGTCCATACACTGGCGCGGTCATGTTCACCTAACGCAGTCGGGGGAGATTGAGTGTTGTGCGTCCATACACTGGCGCGGTCATGTTCACCTAACGCAGTCAGTGTTGTGTGGCGCGGTCATGTTCACCTAACGCAGTCCACTGGAGTCCATACACTGGGGTCATACACCATGTTCACCTAACGCAGTCCCGGGAGATTGAGGGTAACGCAGTCCCGGGAGATTGAGTGTTGTGCGTCCATTTAACAGTCCCCTCAGAGTCATGTTTTCGTGAGGGTGTCTTTAACACCTCAGAGTTTCGAATGTTGTCAAGGTTAGAAACTGTTTCTAATAAAGTGCTGAAAGGAAGGAGCTTTTCATTTAGAGGTTAGCTTTCAGAGGCGTAACATCATACACAATTGAATGTGTGGTTGCCTAAGGAACAACATAAGTATCAACTGACATGAACGTATGTGCGTTAAGTTAACTAATCTGGGATTAGTTTTGAAAGACCTTGCAGACTATAGGAGGAGCCTATATGTATAAAAGATTAGTTACACCAGACAGTACAAATAGTTTAGACATAAACGAACCGTGAAGATGCTTCTTCATCAATGATTTTGGAAGGCGATTGTGTATATGATGGCAAACGGATATTCGCACGGCTACAACAGAGACCCTTGTTACCCTTATGGAGGAACATACTATCCCGACGCGAACACCCTGGCCTATACAGGAAACAGGAACATAGAACACTCCCCCGTTACGCAACCTACAGCAAAGAATGAAGTTTGAAATGGGACCTAGAACAGATGAGTACCATCGTGAGTGTCCATCGACATCACGCGGGCATCCTACACACTCTCAGATTAATGGACCTGGGCCCAGGTATTTTCAACCACGGGATACAAATGGCTCTGATGCATGTTCAAATGGACCGAAACGGAGACCTCCTACGGAATGGCAAGGTGGATATGAACACACAATTACGAAACGTCGTACCATGTGTCCTTCTATCTCTGGAAAATATTCTAACAGACTAGCTTATGGTACAATGCAACGTGACCCGAGCGAGCCTTCGCATGCTGCCAGAAGCACCACCACACAGAAGCAAGGATATAAACCACCGTTCCCGTGTTCAAACCCAGAACCCCGTACACCGGAGCGGTCCTGGCATGGTACGAAACCTACACATGGGGGGCCCTGTGACATTCGCAGACCTGTGAACATCGCAAGCTCTTCCAAGAGTAAATCTACCCGCACCTGGGATAAGGACAAACCGCTGGCCCCGAAACATGCACATAAGGATAAAGCAAAGAAACCCACCCGTAAAGAAGGACAGGTGTCAGATATCACGTTACAGCAGCCCAAGGCTAAAGCCAAGATACACCCGTACACACCGGACAATGTAGGAAAACTATCCGTGAAGACATCACACAAGTCGAAAGACAAGGCTTTGGTTAAGACCCATACCCCTGGTAAAGATGGACATGTGCACATATCCGCTAAAGGAGATAGCGAGCTGTGTAAGAATAAGCCTACTGGTATTCGTTCCGGGGATACGAGAAGAACCCTGAAGCATAAGGGAGCCAAGGGGTCAAGGGAAACAAAGTCTATAGACCCTGTGGCTAGAAAGGGGTTGCGGCCAGTTGGGTCCCCACCGAGAGACCTCCGGGGTGGTGTGGTCTACACATCTATGCCTGATAAGCAAGGTCGTATTCGTTCACCCCCTGATGAAGATGGACCACGTAAGGCCAACGCTCGCATTCTCAAAGCTGGACTAGGACAGTCACCTGTTAGCAAGAAGGCTCGGTTGACATCTCCTGGAGGACTAGGACAGTCACTTGTTAGCAAGAAGGCTCGGTTGACATCTCCCGGAGGACTAGGACAGTCACCTGTTAGCAAGAAGGCTCAGTTGACATCTCCCGGAGGACTAGGACACTCACCCGCAAACAAAGCAATTCGCTTATCTCCTAAAGCAAAGGACAGTGTTACAAGTATAGACAGCAATAATGTACAAGGTACAAGTAAGCACCCGACCCCCACTAGGAAGATAAACCGACTGCCTCTACAAGTGACCCGAGGGGCAAAGGTGGGTAGTGTACCTAAAGGTAACGGTGTAACACGCGTCACACCTCAGGTTGCAAGCAAGGAAGAGGATAGTACTGAGACCGATGAACATAGGAAACGTATCATCGGAGTGTATAACCGAAGTTGGGTAACTCCTTATGACCAGCGGGGTGCTACAGCCTGTGAAAGAAATCGCAAAAGGTCCTGGATGCCAGCAAGGGATACCAGAGATAAACACTCGAACCCAGGGCTCGAAAGGAATGATGGCAGTGGAGATGAGAGCGAGAGTTCGGTACATCAAGCAGTGGGTCTAGTAGCAGCTCTGAGAATGGCTCGGACTCGGATAGTGATGCTGAAGACACCAAAGAAAGTGTTAAGCCCTGTAACAGTATCATATCTGACGTTCACAATCCGAGCCCCAATGGTACCGCACTCATAATAAATGCGGAACAGGATGCAGCAAGGGATACCGGAGATAAACACTCGGACCCAGGGCTCGAAAGGAATGATGGCAGTGGAGATGAGAGCGAGAGTTCCGGTACATCAAGCAGTGGGTCTAGTAGCAGCTCTGAGAATGGCTCGGACTCGGATAGTGATGCTGAAGACACCAAAGAAAGTAAGCCCTGTAACAGTATCATATCTGACGTTCACAATCCGAGCCCCAATGGTACCGCACTCATAATAAATGCGGAACAGGATGATTTCGCTGCGGATGAGTATAATGTTTCGGCACAGTGTACCCCCGAGCATGAGCAACATTGTATGCGACCAGACCTGATACAGATGATGATAATGATAATGGAACTCGTAAGCGTACAAAGGCCAGTGTTTCAGAAACGGATGCCGGGTCCGATGTCGATGAGCCTGGTAAGGTGTCTGGAGCTCAAGAGACTAAATGGGCGCATTCGGATTCCGATGTTCACGGCGAGGAATATGCCTGTAAGGACCCTGAGGCTCGGGATGATGAATGTAACGATACCGATTCGGAGGTAAATGACACTGTAACACATGAGCATGAAACCTCCAATGTTCCAGACAGCGAATGTAATGATGCAGTATCTGATGTTGATGCAAATGAAACACATGAGCACAAAGAGGGAGAGCTAGATGCCGATGACAGGGCAGAGCGTGCGCGTGTGGAAGCTGAGACACAACATAGTATATCCCACAACACCGGAACACACATGCTCCGGCATCCAGATACCCGGACAACGTTGATCGAACAGGACAAGAGTAAAGGCCACAGGTATGAACGCCAAGACCCGGGGGTTGCAGACAGAAGGGACACTGAGAATGATGACCATGTAGATTCTACAGATGTCAACACGGGTATAGGTAGTGACAAGTGTCATCACACAGAACCTGGTGATCTCGAGCAAGGGTCGGAGAGTGTAAGGGAGCAACAGATCCAACAGATCCCTCATCGTGATGTACAATACGAAGAAACCTATTGTGCAACACAGTCTATCCTGAACAGTACCCGGTTTCCCAGTGAGAATGTCAGCCACCTTGATCCAGGGACACCGTTCACTGTAGATGACATGGACACAGGTATAGGTCTAAGGTGTGCACACCAAGACACTCAGGGCCCGGAAAAAAAGGTCACCAGCAAAGATGAACATGTAGATCCTACAGATGTCAACACGGGTGTAACCAGTGGGTGTCAAGAAACCGGTGATGTTGACCATCAACGTTCAGAGATCCTAAAAGAGGTCACGCAACAGGCCCATCAGCAGGAAGGTCAATATGAAGAAACCTATTGTGCAACACAGTCTATGTTAGACAGTTCCAGGTTCCCTAGTGACAGTTTCAGCCAGCTGAATCTGGTCATGCAATGTGTAATCCAGGACCTGGACCAGCGGAGGTCTCCGAATCACATACCTGGATGTCCCGTGTCACCGTGTTCCAGAGCGGGTAGCAGTCAGGCAGCGCAAGACACGTATGTATCCAGTTACATGCACATTTGTATAGGTGTATATACATGACCTACACCAGTGTAACTAACATACCTTTTTGTATGCCCCCTACAGGGATGATGAAGTACACAGGGATATTGCCTATGCAAACAGCTATCAAAGTGATGATAAGCAGTCACCACATAGTAACAAGTGGCTGCAACAGTGTAAAGGTATCCACGACTTTATTGACATCTGTCAAGCACAGCAAGCCTTCTCACAACTCCCAGAGCAACAGGTACCAGCCCCCTATATATCCCCCGTGAATGCAAGAGTGTGTCAACAACAGCCTACAGGCACCCCTGAACAGCAGCAACGGCGGACAGGGTTCACACAACACCCTGAACAGCATGCCCCAGCACCACTCCCCGAGCAGCAACACGTAACCCCTCATGTGTCACCTGAACAACAGGCACAAACACATACCCAGGCGCTATACCCAACACCACCGAAGTCCGATGCCGTTGCCAGCTATGACAATCCGGACTTGGAGCAACACCCCTCTGTTAGCACAGTGTTGTCAATGGTAAAGAAATTGATAACGTGCCCTGCCTGTAATACCGTATTCAATAGAGATGTTATATGTTGCCAATACCAGATACAGCTGAATCGGCCCATTCAATGTGCGTGTGGATGCGTACTGTGCACGATGTGTTATCGCAAACATGGTGGCTGCAGGGCACATGGTCTAGTATCTAACCGAGGGCCCGTTAACACAGCCGTGAGTACCTTGGCCAGCTCTCCAGAACTAGAGACAGTAGGTGAATGGGCCCTTGAGTATGATATCGATGACCTGTGCAAAGTGCCTACAAATATGTATGTGCAGTATATCATGGCCACCGGCGACGGTCCAACCGAACAGCAGTTGAAAACCGGTACGTGTACATTGTTAGTTACTACCTACATGTATGTGTATATGAATGTACCCGAACTAACCTATGTCGTTCTCTCTAATGTCCACAGCCTTCGACCAACTCCTAAGAGCAAAAGATGGCGTATGCTTCAAGTATTGGGCCAACGAACCACTGTCTACATTCGTTGCGTACAGATACGTTTGTATGCCTCACATACCAGGATTCTGGGACCATGTCAGTGCGGGAGCGCGTACACAGTCTACCACCACCCAGTCTATGTTAGGACCGGACTATTATCTACCAAAGCTATTCAATGTGGTGCTGCAACCTTATAGATTTCACTGGTGCTGTTTTGTGTTCAAGACGTACGTGATCCTAGCTATGTGGTGTACTAAGTTGATGGAAAGGGTAGAGATGATACACCCTCTTGTGGATGCATCACTGCACAGCCTCATCGGGGTTCGAAGGATGGTAGTGTACCTATCCCGCTGGTTCACTGTCCAGTACACAAAACCAGGGGGTAGACAACTCAAGATAGTCCTGGATTGTAAGCCCTCCGAAGGTACCCTGGTTCACATGATGGCATCCTTAGCATACCGCTCCGGAATGCAAAAGGTCATCCCAGTGGTTACACAACGAAGGACCTCCAAAGACTGTATGAATTACACCCTGGACATCAATACAGCTGAATCTATGTTTACAGCTCCGAGTGCTGTGACCAATGCGTCCGACATGATCGATATAGTCGGGGCCTTTAATAGGGGCAACGAGTCAGATGTGTCTCTGGACTATATGTTCACTGACACAGAATATTACAGCTGCTACAAATGAAGAACATTTCACCCATGGCCTTCGGCCTACTATGGCAGTGGTGTAGTACCCCATGATACTGTGTAGTATGTATAGTGAATTGTGTGTGTGACAGATACATTATTCCCCTTTTGATAAATAATAGTGATACAGTGGGTACGGAAAGTATTCAGACCCCTTTAAATTGTTTCATTGCAGCCTTTTTCCAAAAATCAAAAAAAGATGGTTCTCAGTAATGTATCTTGACCTGGTTCATATTTATTAAAAAACAAAAACTGATGGCATTCAGACCCTTTGTTCAGATCTAATACAGCCCTCGTTTTGGGAAAGATGCAACAAGTTTCTCACAATTATCCTCTGTCAGATCCAGTTCTGTCAGGTTTTACCTTTGTGGACAGTCATTTTCAAGGATGCTACAAAGTCACTGGGCCATTCAAGAACAGCCACAGAGTTGTTTTTGAACAATGGTTATTTTAGTGCTTGTTTGTCTTGTTGGAAGGTAAACAGCACTCTGTACATCCAGGATATCCCTGCCTTTGGCCGCATTCATCTTTCCTCGATTGCAACCATGAAAAACACCCCCACAGCATGATGCTGCCACCACCATGCTTCTGTTACTGTATTGGACAGCAGTGCCTGGTTTTCTCCACACATACTGTGACCAAAAAGTTCTATCTTGTCTCATCAGACCGACCATCTTGATCAGGTGATTTTTTAGCAAACTCCATCGGGCTTTCCTTGCACTAGGCTTCCTTCGGGCCACTCTGCCATAAACGACTGGTGGTCAGTGATGTTCTGGACTATATGTTCTGACTTAGCCACAGTGACCATTGGGTCTTCTTTGCCTCTCTCAACTGATGGTGTTTACGGCCAGCTCTAGTGAAGGGTTCTGGTCGTCCCAAACGTCTTCCATTTGAATTATGGAGGCCAAGAACATTTTTTCTTGACCCATCTGTGCCTTGCCACAATTCTGTCTCTGAGCTCTTCAGGCAGTTCCTTTGACCTCATGATTGCCTACTATGGCAGTGGTGTAGTACCAAACACAGCTGGACTCCAATGAATACTCAAGGATGTGTAGTACATATGAGGGTGAAGGGTCTGAATACATATGACCATGTGATATTTCAGTTTTTTAATAAATACAAAAATTAAATTTTGTTTTTTTCTGTCAAGATTGAGTGTACATTACTGAGAAATAAAAAAAATAGTGATGAAATAGTGAAAAATTTAAAGGGGCATTGAATACTTTCCGTACCCACTGTATATAGTACGTGCATTGTGAGGTGATGGTGTCTTGGTAAGGTATGACCTCTGTTTACCTGTTTGTGTAGGGTTCACGGTAGCCCTACAGGACCGCTGATTATTCTGTTACAATACATTTCTTTGACGCCTTTGTGATACGTGTACATAACGTTACATTTCCTTTTGATACAATGGTGATTATACTGTGTTTCTGTTAGGTATACATCTGCCTTTGTTACATTTCCTTTTGATACAATGGTGATTATACTGTGTTTCTGTTAGGTACTTGGACACATTACATGTCGCATCTGCCTTTGTTACATTTCCTTTTGATACAATGGTGATTATACTGTGTTTCTGTTAGGTACTTGGACACATTACATGTCGCATCTGCCTTTGTTACATTTCCTTTTGATACAATGGTGTTTATACTGTGTTTTCATATCTGCCTTGTGGTATATGGTGAAGCTGACCTTTGATATGTGTCATGTATTGTGACATCATCGTAATAAATAAACCTATGTCTTTAAATGAAGAACTGTGACACAATGAAGGCCCTAAAGACTATACGGATTACACACTGGACACCCATACAGATGTATGTATGTACGTTTACGGCTCCTGGTAATGTGATCGTATGTACACTGGCAAGGAACATTGAAGCTGCTACAGATGAAGGAACCTCCTCCAAGGGCTCTACGGAAGAGGGCGCGAAATGTGATATTCTATACATTCTATATATGTATCTGCGGTTTGATACGTGCCATGTCCTATGATACCACAGACATATATAAACATTCACAGATGTATATCTGCGTTACGTGTTATTACATACACCTAACATAAGCTCATCCATACACGTAATATAGTAAATAAACATTTGAATGAAGAACCGATGTATGTATGTATGTATGTATGCATGTATGTATGTATAGGAACCTGTGACAGGTTTGGCTAGTTAGTACGGGATTCCGTTGTCCTGTGGGGTATTTAATGGTACCAGAGCTGGGGAAATCCACTATTCACATTATCACAATGGAGCGCACACATACACAGGTGCCCCGAACTACGATTGATGCGTGTCTCCAAACCCATGAACCCACGGATGATCGGATGGAGTACATTGTACCACCTGCCCCAAAGAAACGGACAGTCTCCGAGATGGAGAAGCTACACTTGAGGATCAATAGGCTGTCCGTGAGGGACCGTGTAATGCTAAGGAGAAGATTGTTTGTCCAATAACTCTAGGCTCCTCTGCGTGACATCCCGGTGTAGCCCGCTAAATACCTGAGTGGAATCAGCTGGACGTGGCCTGTACCGAGGTGACACCGCTATGGACTCTGCAGGAGCTCAGCGTATTTAACCCTGGTGCATATATGCGCTCTCGATAACAACACACCAGTATGAGAGCAACCTGTTGAGAGGGCCTCGAATATAATCCCTAACCCTAAACCTCCATGGCCACTGTGTCAACATAGCAACATTCATGAGATCCACCTGGTGCGGCTATGCCGATATGTACATGCTCTGACAAACCTGGCTCGGATTTACATCTGGACATTCTGTATGAAAGGGACCTGTGTGAGATGATGTGTGTACAGAGGGTATGGGAACCAAAGGGAAATAAAGGTACCGTTTATACAGTATCATGTTGTGTTGTTTTATTCACATCATGCCAGCATTTTATATCACAAGCACACATAACATGGTGGTTAAGTGATTCACACACCAGTATGAGAGCAACCTGTTGCGAGGACCTCGAATATAATCTCCACCATAAACCTCCATGGCCACTGTGTCAACATAGCAACAGTCATGAGATCCACCTGGTGCAGCTATGCCGATATGTACATGCTGTGACAAACCTGGCTCGGATTTACATCTGGACATTCTGTATGAAAGGGACCTGTGTGAGATGATGTGTGTACAGAGGGTATGGGAACCAAAGGGAAATAAAGGTACCGTTTATACAGTATCATGTTGTGTTGTTTTATTCACATCATGCCAGCATTTTATATCACAAGCACACATAACATGGTGGTTCAGTGATTCACACGTGTCAATAATGGTACAGCCAATAGTATCTATTTAAACAGGCCCTGTTGTTTCCAGGCACATGTGGGCCTAACCGAGGGCTCAGTTGGTCTTCTACACTCTGATGATGGCTGTAGAAACAGCTTGCTCCGAAGTAGCAGATGCCTCTACCTTTATTGAAATGCTTACATGGTATAGTCCCGATGAAGTCCATGTATCTCCGTATTACTCGTGTCTTTTCCGCTCCGTTCGCAACCCAATATGGACTCGGTACAAATACGTATGAGATACGTCTGCATACAGGGCACGTATTGACAGCCGCACCATCCTCCCGCTTCGTCCTCCTCCAGGTACGGATACACTCCACGCAGTAGCAGTGGTTGCAGTTGGGAAGTATTCCGAATCATCTACGTTTACTCCTGGTCTCTTTATCTGAAACAATCTCAAGGCACACACAACAGAGCATGCCCTGAGACTCTCTCGAGCTGTCACCTTTAGAGTATTGCGTTTTCCATATAGCCTCGTTAGAGACAGGGGCTTGATGGCTAGTCATCCTCTTTCTCTGGTACGTAGCTCTGATAAATGTATGCAGTGTGTCGAGTGTGGACCGTTAGTGACCGAGCAGTTCAATATTCCTCCTCACTGTCATAGACACTCTGTACCCGTGCACCTCTCTCTGAGCCTTTAGGTACCCTGCCGTGTGCAGGAGCACTATAGTCTTGCTGTGGTATATTGGGGTAAAGAGCATTTCGTTGTGGTATATGTGGGACGGGCGCGTTGGTACGTGACACGTGGTGTATTTGGTCCTGGTGTCTATGATCTGGTTCAGGGCCGCTTTGCGCTGTGTGATATATACGCTCTTGGTGCTGTTGCACAGGGTATTCTCGATGCTCCGCTACACTCCGCTGGCTATGATAGGGTATCCCAACCATTGGACCGCCGCCCAGTATTGGTGGCGCAGAAGGATAGTTTGTACTGACATTCGAGTCAATCCAGCTCCCGGGTATGTCTGATAACGCCGCTGTACGTTGTATTGAGACTGGTAGACAGAAGTGACTCGTAGGTGCAGCGCTACTCATGCAATAACGGAACAATAGATAAATGTAATACCTAGACAGCTTGCGCACATCCATTGCTATATTGGGCTGTATAGACGCCTCTACCCCCGTGGTACTTTTACACTCCATTGCATGGAGAGACTCCAGGTCCGCCCTTGGTATGTACAACGAGTCCGCGCGCTTCCACATATCCCTCAACAGCTGGAGTGCGAGCTGTGTAGTGTCACGGTCCTTGACCGTGGTCTCATGCAGTAGTCCAACAGCAGGCGCGCCTGCAACTATCAGACACTCGAAGAGTGACACGCAAGCATGGTCAGAGAACCTTAGGTCCTTACGGAGTTGGCCGTTCATGTCCTATTTAACTACCACATCGAGGCTTGTACCATGTGTGTATACTAGGTAACAGTCGGAATGGCGGCGCTGGCCGAGGGTCAAGGGAATATTCCAGCAATACTGATCAAACTCATAGAGCGCAAGAACCTTTATCACGTCAAGACATTACCTTATGGTGATACGCGAGGCGTGCTTCGTTGGCTGGGACTGTCCTATGAATTTACGCGTGGACAAGACACGGTTTCGGTTGTAGAGGAATGTATCCGGGCGCTTTGTGTTACGGACGTGGAAGTGATAAGTATCACGGATGTACGCAATATACAGGGTAAACCCCGCGTGCTGGTGTACGTGAAGCGGGACCGCTCGGGAACCAACGATTCTATTGTACTGTTTAGAGTTGTGCAGTG
>JAEKDQ010000986.1:2500-62496 GCA_026937815.1 Etheostoma perlongum
TTGGTCTCACAGCAGCGGCGGCCCCCTCCTCCTGTCCCTCAGCCCGCTGGATGGCGGCAGCGATGATGATGATGGCGAAAGGACGCAGGAGGAAGTGGTGGTGGCGCAACACTCCAGGGCACCGAGCCCCGCCTGAGTCTGGTCAAAGGAGCCCAGCGTCATCCTGGATAAGGGGGGAGCTTCAGTAACTGGTACAAGGCGCAACACGTACAGGTGAGTGCCAACTCTGTAATATGGAACATATCGGCATTAAAATGGCTAAAACAACTCAGACTATATGTTGTATATGTTTTTAACCCTCGTGTTGTCCTCGGTCAAACTGACCCGTTTTTTTTAAGTGTTTTAGATCAGAAATATAGATTTCTTTCAACCAAATTGCCCAAAAAATAACATGGAGGATTCCATACAACATTCTTCAGGTAAAATTAATGATTAGTTTCATTGATTTTTGGGGGTGTTTTATTTAGCCTTATAGCATTTGAATTTTTTTTTTAATGGTTTCAAAAACAGTATCCGGACTAAACTTTGACATCTACCCATCTGTGATACACTCAAAGCTCCTCTGATCTGAACTGAACTCAAAATAATTCAGAATTTCTGTCTTTTAACTAAAAAACATATGTATAATTTGATATAAATGAGGTTTGTTGACCATAAATTTTCAAGAATAAGTGTAAAACCTGTTATTAAACCAGCTCAGGTTTAAAAAAGCACCAAAAAGCATGGAAAAGTGACAAATAATTCAGAAAAAAGTTTAACAAAAAATATTTAATTTTCAATTTTGACCTGAAGGACAAGTTCATGGTTAACAGGAAGACAACAAAGGGGTTAAGTTGTGTACTTAAATGATCCCAAATGAAAAATATGGATCCGTGTTTTGTCCACAACTCAAAGATTATTTATACATATATCGTATATATGGTTGTTTTTTTTTTATAGTTTACTGTCACAGAGAGAAGAAGCTAAGAAACTAGAAGATATTCCCATGTTACCAGCTAGCATCAAGGACATTTTATTTGTTATTTATGAATAACTTATGCCACATTTTTGTTTTTAATTCTATATTTTAACCGGATTCTGATATATCTGATATTTTTAAAACACACACACGCACACACACGCACGCACACACACACACACACACACACACACTCACACAAAGAGAGCTCTCTTAAAGGAGCCGCAACACCATTTTACAACAGCATCCTAACCTGTTTCCTTGTGTGTGTGTGTGTGTGTGTGTGTGTGTGTGTGTGTGTGTGTGTGTGTTTCCGGCATCCTAACCTGTTTCCTTGTGTGTTTTTGGTGACTGGTGTGTGTTTCCCAGCGAGGAAGGCTACATCCCAAGTAACTACATAACAGAGAAGAAATCCGGAAACCTGCAGCAGTTTGTGTGAGTTTGTTAATCATTCGTCACGATGAAGTTACAGCACTTTAACAGCAGATATAACAGTGAATAACACAAATAAACGCTTTTTTTAGATCTGTCTCTTAACAGCTCAAGCAGGACGCAGAGGAAGTCTCTTTACACTAAAAGATCATTTTAATGCAGATGTGATTATTATTGATGTATTTGTATCCCTCTGTTCTAGTTGGTACAGTAAACAAGTGAACAGGAACAAAGCAGAGGAGCTGCTGAGGAAAGAGGTGAGATCCCTCTTCACTTCCATATTCCCCTCCTTGTGTATTTACTTCTTTGGTTATTTTTCTTCAAGGTTCTTTTTTTTCATTTTTCCACATATTTATCTTCCCTCTTTGACTTCCTCTCAGTTATTGGACACACTATTTGCTGTTTTTTTTTTAATTTATTTATGTCGTCCTATGGTGCAAAAACTACCCTCAAACAAAGCAGAAAAGACCGAACCGGCGCTTTTGAATGACCCGATGGCCTCGAGATTAAAGGTTAAAGTCCGCCAAAGACCCGTTTCCTCAATTTCCTTCTTCTTTTCCAGTTAACTCTCTACGAAAGACTTAAAATGCCCCTAACATACTCTAAAGCGCCCACATTATGCTCATTTTCAGGTCCATGATTGTATTTTGAGGTTGTACCAGAATAGGTTTCCATGGTTTTATTTTCAGAAAAAACATATTTTTGTTGTACTGCAATTCAATTAAATTTTATTTATAGTATCAATTCATAACAAGAGTTATCTGGAGACACTTTACAGATAGAGCAGGTCTAGACCTCTCTATTATTTACAGATAGAGCAGGTCTAGACTTCTATAATTTACAGGTAGAGCAGGTCTAGACCGCTCTATAATTTACAGATAGAGCAGGTCTAGACCGCTCTATAATTTAAAGATAGAGCAGGTCTAGACCTCTCTTAATTTTACAGATAGAGCAGGTCTAGACCGCTCTATAATTTACAGATAGAGCAGGTCTGAGACCACTCTATAATTTACAGATAGAGCAGGTCTAGACCGCTCTATAATTTACAGATAGAGCAGGTCTAGACCACTCTATAATTTACAAGGACCCAACAGGTCTAGTAGTTTCCTCCAGAGCAAGCAACAGGGCGACAGTGGTGAGGAAAAACTCCTTTTAGGCAGAAACCTCGGTCAGACCCAGACCTAGACCCAGGCCCAGGCCCAGACCCAGACCCAGGCCTAGACCCAGGCCCAGGCCCAGGCCCAGACCCAGACCCAGGCCCAGACCCAGACCCAGGCCTAGGGTCTTGGTAGGCGGTGACTGACGACCGGTTGGGGTTAGAATGAAGAGTGGCAATAACAGTCTCAAAAAATAGTAGTTTGTAGTAGTTCTTTGTAGTAGTTCATGGCATAGCAGGGCACTGTGCAGCGTTACAAGGCACAGCAGGACGAAGAGAAAAAGAACATAAGGACTCCGGGGAATGACTCCCCAGAGCTAGGTTAGTAACTAGGTTAGTAACTAGGTTAGTAACTAGGTTAGCAACTAGGTTAGTAACAAGCATTTCTGGAACATGGATGCACACAAAATGGAAAGATAGAAAGATAGAGGAGAGAGGAGCTCAGTGTGTCGAAGGAAGTCCCCCAGCAGTCTAAAACTATTACTGCACATTGCAGAAGATCGTGTTTTTTCCACCACAGTCATTCTGATGTTACCTGGTCTTGTTTTGACATCCGTGTGGACGGGGTCGTCTCACTGTGTCATGAAAGTTCGTTTCACCGTTTGAATAAAGCTGCAAATGCTCGGAAATCCTCGGACTTCTTTGAAGTCTTCATCATCGTCTCCTGATCTCAACCCTATATCTCTGCTGTAGTTCCAGCCTGTGTGTGCGTGTGTGTGTGTGTGTGTGTGTGTGTGTGTGTGTGTGTCGCCCCCTACAGGACAAAGAAGGCGCCTTCATTGTCAGAGACTCCAGCACTCCAGGAACCTACACCGTGTCTCTCTACGCCAAGTCCGCCGCCGGGTAGAGAGAGTTTATGTCATATATATCTTTAAGTTGATGTTTTTTAACCCTCATGTTCTCCTCATGTTGTCCTCATGTTGTCCTCATGTTGTCCCCATGTTGTCTTCATGTCGTCTTCATGTTGTCCCCATGTTGTCCTCATGTTGTCCCCATGTTGTCTTCATGTCGTCTTCATGTTGTCCCCATGTTGTCCTCATGTTGCCCCCATGTTGTCCCCATGTTGTCCTCATGTTGTCTTCATGTCGTCCTCATGTTGTCCCCATGTTGTCTTCATGTCGCCTTCATGTTGTCCCCATGTTATCCTCATGTTGTCCTCATGTTGTCCCCATGTTGTCCTCATGTTGTCCTCATGTTGTCCTCATGTTGTCCCCATGTTGTCCCCATGTTGTCCTCATGTTGCCCCCATGTTGTCCCCATGTTGTCCTCGTGTTTCCCTCATGTTGTCCTCATGTTGCCCCCATGTTGTCCCCATGTTGTCCTCATGTTGTCCTCGTGTTTCCCTCATGTTGTCCTCATGTTGTCCTCATGTTGTCCCCATGTTGTCCTCATGTTGTCCCCATGTTGTCCCCATGTTGTCCTCATGTTGTCCTATATCAATGTTCTTTTTAATTCCCCAAAATAACATGATTGATTCCACCCAACGCTCTTTGCCAAGTACAAATCTCTACTTTCATTAATTTTGGGGCGTCTTATTCAATTTTATAGCATTGTAAAACAAATGGAAGTGTTTTTGAAATAGTATTGAGTAAAAGTTGACATATTCCAGTCTGTGATTATCATCAACATCCATTCCTTTAATTTTAGTCTCAATAATTCCTAATTTCTGCTTTTCTAACTCAAACATTAGGTATAATTTCCTATAAATGAGGTTTATTGACCATAAATTCCAAAAATAACTGTGAAACTAAAGTTAATAAGTTAGTGTTACGTAGTGTTGAAAACATCCAAAAGTGGCAAACATTGAAAAAAAGCGACAAAACTGATGAAAAAAGGGACAAAAACATAAAAAGTTTTTTAAAAATCGATAAAAAGCGTCAACAGAAGTGTTGTTTTTCAATTTTGACGGGAAGACAACACAAGGGTTAATATATATTTTTTCCTGTAATGTTTTTTGTATGTTCTACAAACCTGCTTCAGATAAGAGCTACTGTATGCATTCATTTTTTAATTTTTACATGATTTTTGTGTAATAACGGAGCTGGGAAGTCACGTTGTTGTGATGTTGTTGTGATGTTGTTGTTGTGGTGTTTGCAGGGAGGGAAGTGCAGCTTTAAAACATTACCACATCAAGACCAAGGGGCCGCCTCAGTTTTACCTGGCTGAGAAACACCTGTTCAGCTCCATCCCCGACCTGATCGAGTACCACAAACACAACGCCGCAGGTGAACTATTTTGACAAAATGTGACATATTGCTGTGTTTCTTTAATCTTTTAATCTGAAAGTATATCAAATGTCCTCAGGTTATTGGTGAACGTGCTTGTTCGGGCCGACTGAGAAACTGCGAATGCCATTTTTTCACTAACAGGGACGTTGTAGAGCGTCCTCTGGTGGACAGACTATGCAACTCCATCACTAACAGGGACGTTGTAGAGCGTCCTCTGGTGGACAGACTATGCAACTCCATCACTAACAGGGACGTTGTAGAGCGACAGACTATGCAACTCCTCTGGTGGACAGACTATGCAATGCCATCACTAACAGGGACGTTGTAGAGCGTCCTCTGGTGGACAGACTATGCAACGCCATCACTAACAGGGACGTTGTAGAGCGTCCTCTGGTGGACAGACTATGCAACTCCATCACTAACAGGGACGTTGTAGAGCGTCCTCTGGTGGACAGACTATGCAACTCCATCACTAACAGGGACGTTGTAGAGCGTCCTCTGGTAGACAGACTATGCAACTCCATCACTAACAGGGACGTTGTAGAGCGTCCTCTGGTGGACAGACTATGCAACGCCATCACTAACAGGGACGTTGTAGAGCGTCCTCTGGTGGACAGACTATGCAACTCCATCACTAACAGGGACGTTGTAGAGCGTCCTCTGGTGGACAGACTATAAAACTCCATCACTAACAGGGACGTTGTAGAGCGTCCTCTGGTGGACAGACTATGCAACGCCATCACTAACAGGGACGTTGTAGACCGTCCTCTGGTGGACAGACTATGCAACGCCATCACTAACAGGGACGTTGTAGACCGTCCTCTGGTGGACAGACTATGCAACGCCATCACTAACAGGGACGTTGTAGAGCGTCCTCTGGTGGACAGACTATGCAACGCCATCACTAACAGGGACGTTGTAGAGCGTCCTCTGGTGGACAGACTATGCAACGCCAACACTAACAGGGACGTTGTAGAGCCGCGTCCTCTGGTGGACAGACTATGCAACGCCATCACTAACTAGGGGACGTTGTAGAGCGTCCTCTGGTGGACAGACTATGTAACGCCATCACTAACAGGGACGTTGTAGAGCGTCCTCTGGTGGACAGACTATGTAACCCATAACAACCCAGAGCGTTTTCTTTCTTTCTTGATGGTTCCTTCTTTGAGATTCCTTTTCCATTCCTCAGCGTTGACATCTGCACCCTGTGGACTACGTGTGTCAACGTTTCTCCGTGTCCTTTCTCTATAACTCAGGTCTCGTTGCCAGGTTGCGGTATCCTGTAGGGAAACACGACAAGTCGGCTCCGTCCACCGCCGGCTTCAGCTACGGTGAGTCCAGAGTCAGAGTACTTCTATTGGTCTCCCTGAGGAGAAACTGGTTTTGGACACTGAGTAACTTACTTTGCTGCAAGAGTTACAGACACAACGACAAGCACGGGGTTAAAAACAGTTTAAAGACAAATGTACAGTCAACATATGGGAGCCGTGCAAATTACAAATTTACCATTTTCTATACTATCCATACTTCAAAACAAAAAAACAACTTCATTCATCCTTTTCATCCATCACAGTCACAGATATACATTAAAGAATTCATAGTCATACGTTCATCGCTGCTCATTAATGAGCTTAACTTAGGGTGACCAGACGTCCCCGGTTTTGGTGACCTGTCCCCGGCTGGATTTGTCCCCAGAAATGTCCCCGGTTTTCACTGTGACTGACAGACCCGAAATTGGAAAAAATGACAGAAAACACAGACCAATCGGAGCCGATAGTGGCTCCAGACAGCCAGAGCCAGCGATGCTCAGAGCTCAGAGATGTTTTAGAGATGTTTTATTTTACCATGCTAAAATCACTGATTATTTACATGGAGTCTGGTGGAGATTTGCTGCTCTATACACGCTAAAAGTAGTGATTATTTACATGGAGTCTAGTGGAGATATGCTGCTCTATACACGCTAAAAGTAGTGATTATTTACATGGAGTCTGGTGGAGATATGCTGCTCTATACACGCTAAAATCACTGATTATTTAGATGGAGTCTGGTGGAGATATGCTGCTCTATACACGCTAAAATCACTGATTATTTACATGGAGTCTGGTGGAGATATGCTGCTCTATACACGCTAAAAGTAGTGATTATTTACATGGAGTCTGGTGGAGATATGCTGCTCTATACATGCTAAAAGTAGTGATTATTTACATGGAGTCTGGTGGAGATATGCTGCTCTATACACGCTAAAATCACTGATTATTTACATGGAGTCTGGTGGGTTTAGCTTAACGCAATTTCTCGGACTTTTATGTTTTAAAAATTATCTTAATCTTTAGGTCAACCTTAGAAATCCTTTCTATAATGTTATCAGACACTTAGAATATTAATCTGAGTCTGTCAGCAGCAAAACGAAAGCACTTTATGAACGTAAATACAAGCTGGACAATTCTCCCATTAACTTCCATTGTAGCTTGTTTCTCTCTGCCGACTGCAGCGATCTCGTTTCATACTGCATCAATGTCAAAGGAACATCTTTCCTCAATAGTTTATATTGTATCCGATACTCAGCTCTAGGTCTAGTGTCCCCGTTTGACGTGTTTATATCTGTTATATTTACCCAGAGGACCCTGTCCCTCTTTCCTGAGTTCAACAGCTCAAACTGTGACGACAGGAAGTTCTTAGCCGGCCTGATGATTGCCTGATCAGAAACCCTGCTCAGCTTGTAACCCTTGTGTTGTCTGTGGGTCAAATTTGACCCGTTTTCAAACTTTCTATATCAGAAATATGGGTTTCTTTTTAACTACCTAATTTTGGATTACCCATAAATAGCATGGATCGGATATATAAATATCGGACCTCGTCTTTCATTGAATATTAGGGTGTTTTATTTCATTTTTTTAGCATTTGTAATAAAAAATGGAAATGTTTCTAAAGAGTATCCCGACTAAACGTTGATATATATATATATACCCTTCTGTGATTATCCTTCCTTTAATTTTAGTCTAAATAAGTCAGAATGTCTGCTTTTGTAACTCAAGAATTATGAAATAGTATTGAGTAAAAGTTGACATATTCCAGTCTGTGATTATCATCAACATCCATTCCTTTAATTTTAGTCTCAATAATTCCTAATTTCTGCTTTTCTAACTCAAACATTAGGTATAATTTCCTATAAATGAGGTTTATTGGCCATAAAGTCCAAAAATAACTGTAAAACTAAAGTTAATAAGTTATAAGAAAACTTCAAAAAAGTGTCAAGTGTTGGGAAAAGGGACAAAAACATGAGAGAAAGTGTTGATTTTTCAGTTTTCAACCGGCGTGGTTGAATGGAGGACAACACAAGGGTTAAACAACCTGCATCCTCTCTTCTGTCCCTCGTCCTGTCTTCTGTCCCTCGTCCTCTCTCCTGTCCCTCGTCCTGTCTTCTGTCCCTCGTCCTCTCCCTGGTCTCCTCCGTCCAGAGAAGTGGGAGATCGACCCCAGTGAGCTGACGTTCATGAAGGAGCTCGGCAGCGGCCAGTTCGGTCTGGTGAGGCTCGGCAAGTGGAGGGCTCAGCACCGAGTGGCCATCAAGGCCATCAGAGAGGGGGCCATGTACGAGGAGGACTTCATCGAGGAGGCTAAAGTCATGATGTAAGGGGGGGGGGGTGGGGGACAGAAATAAATATGCAAATTAAAAACAGGGCAAAAATCAAGCAATCCAATAAGCATCAAACAATTAAGACAGAAAAGCAAAGGAACAATAAAACAATAGTGACAGTTATTAAGTTAACCCTCATGTTGTCCTCCTCATGTTGTCCTCATGTTGTCCCTCATGTTGTCTTCATGTTGTCCTCATGTTGTCCCTCATGTTGTCTCATGTTGTCCTCATGTTGTCCCATGTTGCCCATGTTGTCCTCATGTTGCCCTCCTTCATGTTGTCCTCATGTTGTCCCATGTTGCCCCCATGTTTATGTTGTCTTCATGTTGCCCTCATGTTGTCCCTCATGTTGTCCTCATTGCCCCTCATGTTGTCTTCATGTTGTCCTCATGTTGTCCTCATGTTGCCCCTCATGTTGTCCTCATGTTGCCCTCATGTTGCCCTCATGTTGTCCTCATGTTGTCCCTCCCCATAATGTTGTCCCCATGTTGCCCTTTATGTTGTCCTCATGTTGTCATGTTGACCTCATGTTGTCCTCATGTTGTCCCTCATGTTGTCCTCATGTTGTCTTCCCCTCATCATGTTGTCCTCATGTTGTCCTCATGTTGCCCCTCATGTCCTCATTGTCCTCCCTTCATGTTGCCCTCATGTTGTCCTCCCTTCATGTTGTCCTCATGTTGTCCCCCATGTTCATGTTGTCCCTCATGTTGTCCCCATGTTGTCCCCATGTTGCCCTCATGTTGCCCTCATGTTGTCCTCATGTTGCCCTCATGTTGTCTTCATGTTGTCCTCATGTTGCCCTCATGTTGCCCTCATGTTGTCCTCATGTTGTCCTCATGTTGTCCCCATGTTGTCCTACATCAATGTTCTTTTTAATTCCCCAAAATAACATGATTGATTCCACCCAACGCTCTTTGCCAAGTACAAATCTCTACTTTCATTAATTTTGGGGCGTCTTATTCAATTTTATAGCATTGTAAAACAAATGGAAGTGTTTTTGAAATAGTATTGAGTAAAAGTTGACATATTCCAGTCTGTGATTATCATCAACATCCATTCCTTTAATTTTAGTCTCAATAATTCCTAATTTCTGCTTTTCTAACTCAAACATTAGGTATAATTTCCTATAAATGAGGTTTATAGACCATAAATTAAAAAAAAATCACTATAAAACTAAAGTTAATAAGTTAGTGTTACGTAGTGTTAAACCTCAAAAAAAGGTTTACAAACATTGAAAAAAGGGACAAAAACTAAAGAAAAAGTGAAAAACATCGATAGAAAGCGGCAACAAAAGTGTTGATTTTGAATTTTGACGGGCAGACGATACTGTCAGTATATCTATTTTCTAAATAACTCCAGATTTTTTGCTAATTGAGAGTGTTAAATACAGAATGCTTGTTGGCGTCTAAGAACTGGGAATATAAGTAAGTAATTGTTGAGAAGTTTTAGGAGTAGACCAGTTTACAATGACTTGCGTCCTTCGTCTTCAGGAGACTGTCCCACCCTAACCTGGTGCAGCTGTACGGCGTGTGCAGCCAGCAGAGGCCCATTTACATCGTCACCGAGTTCATGGAGAACGGCTGCCTGCTGGACTTCCTCCGGCAGCGGCGGGGCAGCTTCAGCCCGGGGTCCTTGCTGAGCATCTGCCTGGACGTGGGCGAGGGCATGGAGCACCTGGAGGCCAACGGCTTCATCCACAGAGACCTGGTAGCGTGTGCACGTTACTCTGAGAGTCCGGTTCTGGTTCGGGTTTCTCCATCCTGACTGGATCCTGTGGCCCTGTGTGTGTGTGTGTGTGTGTGTGTGTGTGTTTCCAGCATCCTAACCTGTGTGTGTGTGTGTGTGTGTGTGTGTGTCTCCAGCATCCTAACGTGTGTGTGTGTGTGTTTCCAGCATCCTAACCTGTGTGTGTGTGTCTTTCCAGCATCCTAACCTGTGTGTGTGTGTGTGTGTGTGTTTCCAGCATCCTAACCTGTGTGTGTGTCTCCAGCATCCTAACCTGTGTGTGTGTGTGTTTGTGTGTGTGTGTGTCTTTCCAGCATCCTAACCTGTGTGTGTGTGTGTGTGTGTGTTTGTGTGTGTGTGTGTGTGTGTTCCAGCATCCTAACCTGTGTGTGTGTGTGTGTGTGTGTGTGTGTGTTTCCAGCATCCTAACCTGTGTGTGTGTGTGTGTTTCCAGCATCCTAACCTGTTTCCTTGTGTGTGTGTGTTTCCAACATCCTAACCTGTGTGTGTGTGTGTGTGTGTGTGTGTGTGTGTTTCCAGCATCCTAACCTGTGTGTGTGTGTGTTTCCAGCATCCTAACCTGTGTGTGTGTGTGTGTGTGTGTGTGTTTCCAGCATCCTAACCTGTGTGTGTGTGTGTTTCCAGCATCCTAACCTGTTTCCTTGTGTGTGTGTGTTTCCAGCATCCTAACCTGTGTGTGTGTGTGTGTGTGTGTGTGTTTCCAGCATCCTAACCTGTGTGTGTGTGTGTTTCCAGCATCCTAACCTGTGTGTGTGTGTGTGTGTGTGTGTGTGTTTCCAGCATCCTAACCTGTGTGTGTGTGTGTGTGTGTGTGTTTCCAGCATCCTAACCTGTGTGTGTGTGTGTGTGTGTGTTTCCAGCATCCTAACCTGTGTGTGTGTGTGTGTTTCCAGCATCCTAACCTGTTTCCTTGTGTGTGTGTGTTTCCAACATCCTAACCTGTGTGTGTGTGTGTGTGTGTGTGTGTGTGTTTCCAGCATCCTATCCTAATTACAGCAAACGTAGAACTGCTGAATACAATAAGACTTCTTCCTGACTCCTCTCTCCTCTCTCCACCTCCTCTCTCCACCTCCTCTCTCCTCTCTCCACCTCCTCTCTCCACCTCCTCTCTCCTCTCTCCACCTCCTCTCTCTCCACCTCATCTCTCCTCTCTCCACCTCCTCTCTTCATCTCCTCTCTCCACCTCCTCCTTTCTCCACCTCCTCTCTCCACCTCTCTCTTCATCTCCTCTCTCCCCTCCTCTCTCCACCTCCTCCTCCTCTCTCCACCTCCTCTCTCCACCTCCTCTCTCCTCTCTCCACCTCATCTCTCCTCTCTCCACCTCCTCTCTTCATCTCCTCTCTCCACCTCCTCTCTCCTCTCTCCACCTCCTCTCTCCACCTCCCTCCTCTCTCCACCTCCTCTCTCCACCTCCTCTCTCCACCTCCTCTCTCCACCTCATCTCTCCTCTCTCCACCTCCTCTCTCCACCTCCTCTCTTCATCTCCTCTCTCCACCTCCTCTCTCTCCACCTCCTCTCTCCACCTCCTCTCTTCATCTCCTCTCTTCATCTCCTCTCTCCACCTCCTCTCTCCACCTCCTCTCTTCATCTCCTCTCTCCATCTCCTTTCTCCACCTCCTCTCTTCATCTCCTCTCTCCATCTCCTCTCTCCTCTCTCCACCTCCTCTGCAGGCTGCCAGAAACTGTCTGGTGAACGACTCTCTGGTGGTGAAGGTGTCCGACTTCGGCATGGCCAGGTACAAACTTAACCTGTCCTCCTTTATCTAGACCACTGTTTCCAAGGAATGGATGTTGATGATAATCACAGACTGGAATATGTCAACTTTTACTCAAAACTATTTCAAAAACACTTCCATTTGTTTTACAATGTTGTAAAATTGAATAAGACGCCCCAAAATTAATGAAAGTAGAGATTTGTACTTGGCAAAGAGCGCTTTGTGGAATCAATCATGTTATTTTGGAGAATTAAAAACAACATTGACATAGGACAACATGGGGACAACATGAGGGATAAGTCCATTTTTACTGTGTTGACATTACAGAAGTCTCTCGTTAGCATCTTGTATGCTACTTGTCTCTAAGTGACGCATGCGCAACTCAAATCTGCACTCTCCTCACATCGTGGAGTGACACCCTTCACCCCAGTAATGCGCCACCACATCCAAGAAAATGGTTGAAATGTGAAAGAACAACAAAGGCTAAAAAAACCATCTCTGAATCACTCAATTCTCATTGGCTGCCAAGGTGGCAGGTGTATTGGCAGGTTTACCCGCCAATGGCGAAATTCACCCGCATTTGGCGCGTGGTCGGGTGTTAATTTGTCACATTTAAATGTTGTTGTGTGTTTTGTAGGTACGTGTTAGACGACCAGTACACCAGCTCGTCCGGAGCCAAGTTTCCAGTGAAGTGGTCGCCTCCTGAAGTCTTTAACTTCTGCAAATACAGCAGCAAGTCGGACGTCTGGTCCTTTGGTACGCGCTTGTTGATAATACTGACAACAATAACTCATCGAGTATGAGCACCACATCTCCATAAACCACTTTTTAGTTCATTTTACTACTTATTTGCAACTTGAAACAGGGCTGTAGTACTCGAGTCCGGTCTTGGACTCGAGTCCGGACTCTTTTTCTGTGGACACGGACTTGTCTCGGTCTCGGCCACTGGTCTTGCCCAATATGGCTTTTGGTCTTGACCGAGTCCAGGTGTCTTTATTATGTTGATAATAATATTGGAGGGACAGTAAAACCCAAAATTGTTGTCTTGATACTGTGATGCATAAGACCTTTTTTTCCTGTCCTGGACTTGGTCTTGACTCGGACTCAAACCTTTTTGGACT
Source organism: Etheostoma perlongum (assembly GCA_026937815.1). Taxonomy (NCBI): domain Eukaryota; kingdom Metazoa; phylum Chordata; class Actinopteri; order Perciformes; family Percidae; genus Etheostoma; species Etheostoma perlongum. The sequence continues at coordinate 15,494 of JAEKDQ010000986.1, forward strand.
CGGTCTTGTCTGTGACTCGACTAGTCCTGGTCTTGGACTTGTCTTGGACTCGACTTGACTCGAACTCGAACCTCTTTGGACTTGGTCTTGACTCGGACTCAAACCTTTTTGGACTTGGTCTTGACTTGGTCTCGACTAGTCCTGGTCTTAGACTTGTCTTGGACTCGACTTGACTCGAACTCAAACCTCTTTGGACTTGGTCTTGACTCGAACTCAAACCTTTTTGCACTCGGTCTTGACTTGGTCTCGACTAGTCCTGGTCTTGGACTTGTCTTGGATTCAACTTGACTCAAACTCAAACCTCTTTGGACTATGTCTTGTCTGTGACTCGACTAGTCCTGGTCTTGGACTTGTCTAGGACTCGACTATGGTGGTCTTGACTACAGCCCTGACTTGAAACTTGCAACTACGTTTGAAAGTTTTGACATTAACGCTCCCGACTTAATTGATTGTGTCGTTTGTGTCTCCAGGTGTGTTGATGTGGGAGGTTTTCACCGAGGGTCGCATGCCGTTCGAACAGAGTCAGAACCACGAGGTGGTAACCTTGGTTACCCAGGGTCACCGCCTCTACAGGCCCAAAATGGCCACGCCCGCCATCTATGACATCATGCAGATCAGCTGGCACGAGGTGAGAACCGTGAGAAACAACTGTGTTTTTATTGTAAATGCGCTGTGTGAAGTGCTGTTAATCATGGCGGCCAATCAGGTTCGGGCAGTAATAATCAAAACAACATTTTAATTTGAGGTTCACTAAAAAGTTCATTTTAGTGTCCAGTTGACATGAAATTTGAATTTATTTAACTCTTGTGTTGTCTTCCCATCAAAATTTAAAATCAACAATTTTTATCAATGTTTTTAACTTTTTCTTAGGTTTTTGTCCCTTATTTTAACACCACGTAACCCTAACTTATTAACTTTAGTTTTACAGTTATTTTAGTAATTTATGGTCAATAAACCTCATTTATAGGAAATTATACCTAATGTTTGAGTTAGAAAAGCAGAAATTAGGAATTATTGAGACTAAAATTAAAGGAATGGATGTTGATGATAATCACAGACTGGAATATGTCAACTTTTACTCAATACTATTTCAAAAACACTTCCATTTGTTTTACAATGCTATAAAATTGAATAAGACGCCCCAAAATTAATGAAAGTAGAGATTTGTACTTGGCAAAGAGCGTTGGGTGGAATCAATCATGTTATTTTGGGGAATTAGAAAGAACATTGATATAGGGCAACATGGGGACAACATGAGGACAACATGAGGACAACATGAGGACAACATGAGGACAACATGAGGACAACATGAGGACAACATGAGGGTTAAGCTGAAAAATAATTGATGCGATTCGATCCATTGATTACAAAAATATTGCTTTATAAAATAGTTTTCTTCCTCCTCAGTTTCTAAATAAATCTATCCATCACACTGTTTACTAAATCCATGGATGTGGCCAGAATGCTAATCGCTAATAATGCATGAACGTGTTGAAAGGCATGATTGTATGTCAGAATTATTGATAGCAGATATTTTCTTGTTAGTACCACTTCTGGTCAAGAGCACCTTGTCTTTAACTTCTGCAAATACAGCAGCAAGTCGGACGTCTGGTCCTTTGGTACGCGCTTATTGATAATACTGACATCAATAACTCATCGAGTATGAGCACCACATCTCTATGAACCACTTTTTAGTTCATTTTACAACTTATTTGCAACTTGAAACTTGCAACTACGTTCGAAAGAGAACTGGAAACGCTTGAAAGCTTTAACATTAACGCTCCTGACTTACACTGTCTAAAAAAGAGGTACAATACAGGTCCATTTTTGTTCCCTAAGGTACAAACTTAGCAAATGTTCCCTTAAAAGTACAAAAATGTATCTTGAAGGTACAACTATGCAACTTTAAGGTACATTTATGCACCTTCCATTGTACTTTTCTGAGGTGTAAGGTACATATTTGTACCTTTTAAGGTACATTATTGATCCTTTAAAGATGAACTGAACTGAAAAAATAAAAGTTGATAACTTGTTGGTTATGATAATTACAAATAAATTACACTAAAAATTTTAATTAAAAAAATCAATATAGCTGTTTTTTAAGCAACACAAAAATTGCGTTTGTTAGTATTAGAACGTTGACAATATCGATGACGTCACTGGCATGGTAGGACCTGAGAAGGCTTATAGGCAACGGCTGCAGCATATTATATACACACAAAAATGAGTCCTTTTAATGGCACGGGTTACGCATTTGAGCCTGTGAGGGACATGCCTGTAGTGTCTAACTACCACCACATGGAGGACAATCAGTTTCAGGCTCCCCCTTCAGTACAGGATCGTTTGTGGGGGGGACTGACAGGGATCGGTGTGTGTGTGTGCGGGCGCAGCTTACTGTCATGCACTCTCATTTATTGTATCCAAGCACATTATGCATTTTAGGAAATAGACTGCTTATATAGCGTTTGCATTTAAAGAAAACATAAAAAACATGGTTAAGGTCCTGTTTGTTTAAGAAAATAGAGGCAGATAAGTGGAAAATGTAATTGGACAAATTAATCCAATGGGATCGCTTGTTAACTGCACGTAGGAGAGTTACCCCAGTTTGACCATAGATGCACGGAGGATTCACGAGTTTTGCTGTTTACTTTGATTAGGCAGGTGCAGAGTTGGCGGATTTTTACTATGGAACTAGCAGCTGTTTCTGCATCAACAATCTGCTCTGAGACGGCGAACATCCGCTAGCTTCAGGGTGAGTAGAGGGACGTTGGATTCTGTGGTTTAGTTAGCGGCTAGTAAACGTATTATTATCTATCTGTGATATTGTTGGAGTCTTGGTTTATTTATACAGTCTGTGGTCGGAGTTCTAGCTTGGGGAGTTTGTCATAAAAGTGCTTCCAACGTATTTAGTTGCTAGCCCTTTCCCCCTCGGTTGGATTGTTTGGTATCTAGCTTGGTGTTGTGTCTCAATTTCATGTCATGCCCAGTGTGTCAGTCTCTGTTTTGTTGTTGCTATAAAGCCTATACGTTGGGCTTTATTTTTGTAAGTGAATATGTTCGTGTTTTGTGTATGTGACAACAACGTTACATCCAGCCCTTTGCCTAGTAGACTTGATAGTATGCTGACAACAGGTAGACATACCGCTACCTCTCTGTGCTCTGCCGTGAGCGTTTCAGCGCCCTGTCTGCGGCAGGTAGCATCGGTGGTGTTACTTGCCGGTGGTTATCGGTCTGCCCTGCACTGGAGCCTGCAGGCCTCAGGTTTCAGTCTGTTGGACTTAACCTCACCAGTGACGCTGTTGTATCAGAAGCACAGCTTTCCAAATAGTCTGTCGCTAAAAAATGCTACAAACTCGAAATCCAGGGGCTGTCGGAGGGCTAGCCCGTTTTAAGGCAGCTAGCTGCTAGCCATGAGTTAAGGACTGTTTTATTCCTTGACAAAGGTAGCCTGTGGAAATGTGTCGTAACCCCAGCTGCCTAAGCCCTATACAGTTCCTTACGGCAGCCTGGGGCAATACAGTATGCCCCCCAGACGTCTTTCTTTCTGTTTCCTCAGCCATATGTCTGTTAGCCTCCGACTCTTTGTATGTTGTTCCTATGGCTGCGCTGCTAGTGCTAGTTAGCCACGGAGTAGCTTACCATGCCAGTGACGTAGTAGATTGTGGAATTCCAACATGGCGGCGCCCATGTAACAAAAACAACACTTTCAACTTGCCATTTTGTCCCTTTTAACAAATTCACCCATTTTAATAATTGTACCAGTGAGAAGAAATAAAATACATCTGTTATATCACCATTTTTCAAATTCCAGTTCAGTTCATCTTTAAGGTATAATATTGTCCCTTAGAAGGTACAAACAGGCAGGGCTGTAGTCAAGACCACCTTCGAGACCTCTTTGGCAGTGCCCAGGAGATGAACCGGCATCTCTCCAGCTACCAGTCCACCACCATAGTGTGGTCCGTATGGGTTGCGGTTCAGGGACAGCGTTGAAAACGTAATTTATGACTTTTGTTGTGTTCCAGAGGCCGGAGGAGCGTCCGTCGTTCTGCCAGCTCTGCCTGATGATCTCCGACGCTCTCGAGGGTGACACCCCTCCCCCAAACTGATCACCTGACCAATCGGCTGCCTCGGCCATGTTGGCGCCTCAAACCCCGGCCCCGTGGAAACCCGCCGTTCCTTCTCCGGTGTCTTGGCAGTTTCTGCCTATCGTACAGCACAACGACATGGAGAACATGGTGTAATGGTTTCTCACAGCGTCTGGAACGGACCAATCGGATGGAGAGAATGGACCAATCACACCAGCTGGAGTCCACTCATCCACCAATCACGTTTGCTTATCCAATCAAGTCACCGGCACAGCTCACAACCACCGAAGCTGGGTCCACTTCACACACTTCTGCTCGCGTCGGGTTGTTTTTAGGACGCCGGTTCCTGGTTTTGAGGACGAGTCCGAGACATGAATGGACGGCGACGTCGAAAACACACAACAAGCTCTTATTTAACGAAATATCAGCTCATTAATCTTTAAAACAACACCTCTAAGCAGGGCTGTAGTCAAGACCACCTTTGTCGAGTCCAAGACAAGTGCAAGACCAGGACTAGTCGAGTCCAAGTCAAGACCGAGTCCAAAAAGGTTAGAGTCCAAGTCAAGACCGAGTTCAAAGAGGTTCGAGTCCGAGTCGAGTCCAAGACAAATTCAAGACCAGGACTAGTTGAGTCCAAGACAAGACCGAGTCCAGGACAGAACAAAAGGTCTTATGCATGACAGTATCAAGACAATCAATTTGGGTTTCACTTTCCCTCCAATTTTATCAACAACATAATAAAGACACCTGGACTCGGTCCAGACCAAAAGCCAAGTCAAGACCGAGTCCAAGACAAATTCAAGACCAGGATTAGTTGAGTCCAAGACAAGACCGAGTCCAGGACAGAACAAAAGGTCTTATGCATGACAGTATCAAGACAATAATTTTGGGTTTCACTTTCCCTCCAATATTATTATCAACATAATAAAGACACCTGGACTCGTTCGAGACCAAAAGCCATATTGGGCAAGACCAGTGGCCGAGACCGAGACAAGTCCGAGCCCAAATACTAGCGAGTCCGAGACAAGTCAGAGTCCAGACTCGAGACCTTTTTTTCTATGGTCTCGGACTCGTACTACAGCCCTGCCTCTAAGTCGGACATTAGGCTAATGGCGTTACCCACTGCTAGCACCAGCTGGACCTCCTGTTTCCGTTGTAGATTTAGAACCGCCTCATGCGTGAGTCAAGCGTGGCTGGTCGTCATAGTGACAGTGACGCCGCCGGAAACTATCCGTGACCCACAGACTCTTGGTCTTAATTAGACGATTGAGTGAAGAATGAAGTTGTCGAACTTTGTCCAAATGAAAGAATAAATTATCTCAAATCCCCACTTTGTGTAGAAATGGAGCAAAAACTGCTCGGTATCGTACTTGGATTCTCTCCGACCAATCAGCAGTCTGCAGTGATTAGAGAGGATTCTCTCCGACCAATCAGCAGTCTGCAGTGATTAGAGAGGATTCTCTCCGACCAATCAGCAGTCTGCAGTGATTAGAGAGGATTCTCTCCGACCAATCAGCAGTCTGCAGTGATAAGAGAGGATTCTCTCCGGCCAATCAGCAGTCTGCAGTGATTAGTGACCCTTCTCTCCGGCCAATCAGCAGTCTGCAGTGATTAGTGACCATTCTCTCAGACCAATCAGCAGTCTGCAGTGATTAGAGAGGATTCTCTCCAACCAATCAGCAGTCTGCAGTGATTGGAGAGGATTCTCTTTGACCAATCAGCAGTCTGCAGTGATTGGAGAGGATTCTCTCCGACCAATCAGCAGTCTGCAGTGATTGGAGAGGATTCTCTCCGACCAATCAGCAGTCTGCAGTGATTAGAAAGGATTCTCTCCAACCAATCAGCAGTCTGCAGTAATTAGTGACCCTTCTCTCCGGCCAATCAGCAGTCTGCAGTGATTAGTGACCATTCTAATTGACCAATCAGCAGTCTGCAGTGATTAGAGAGGATTCTCTCCGACCAATCAGCAGTCTGCAGGTTTTCACGCCACCTTTTGGTAACGTCTCAGCTTGCTTGTTGTCTCGATGGAGGTAGTAAAGTACATAAAGTTCCTCTTGGCAGGTACCAGGGACTTTCTTTCATAACAGAAAATTAAAAAATGACGACTCGAGTCGATACCACGCAGTGGAAAAAACGCCATAAGTGCTTTAGTCCTGATCTGCCAACGTTAACGAGAACGGTATCAGATAAGAACAGGATATCAGGCCACAAACACACAACATGAAGGACTCGGCTGTGTGAATAGTTCCTGTAACATTTAAGGAACGACCTCTGTGTCCGTGACTTGTTTTATTCCACTGTGACAAATGTATCTGCAGTGCAAATCTGTCTTCACCTCACTCCCATTACATCCTGCACAATAATAATAAAAGCACTGTAGTGGGAAAGTAAATGATTGGGGTGTCATTAAATGTTTGTTAAAGGTTAAAGTGTCCATATTATGAAAAAAAAAAACACTTTTTTGGGGGGATTTGGGGGGTTATTTTGTGTCTCTGGTGCTTCCACACGCACACACACTCGGCTTTCTACGTCACTAGCCCGAGACGAGGTGGCTAACCGTAGCATGCTAGCTCGTTCTCAATGGAAAACACTTCTACAACACACACTAGTTGACCATAATCTCCAAAAGGACTACTTCCACGTCCCTGTTGTGCAGGTATTCCACAAGTGAAAATTGATAATAAAACATTGAAAATTGTAGGTAAAAAAAAGGTCATAAACATTGGAAAAAGTGACAAAAACAAGGGGAAAAAATGACATAAACATCGGAAAAAGGGTTTGCGTCTTTCAACACGCGACCTGCTTGAAAGAGGAACACAATGAATGCGTCAATGTACCCAGAACTTCTGGAAATGCACTTCTGAATACGTCTCTGTCCGCAGCTCATTTTATTTTATCTGAATTTTATAGTGATTTCAACCCAAAGTCAGTCTACGTCTGCAATCGGGACTTGTGTCACTTTAGTCCAGACAGGTGAAACCACTCCTCCGCCGAAACTAACGCTCACACCTCCTTCCCACAGTCCGAGTTAAATACTAACCTGGATCCTGTTTCAGCAGATTTCACGAAGCTCTCATCTAAAAGGCAAGTTCTTCTTGGGTCTCACTTTTTCAAAAATACTCAGTTTCCCGAGAGCTTAAGGTGTCTCGTTGTGTCTCTCAATGGAGACGAGGTCCAAAATCCAGAGAGTATACATGTGTGAACATGAAGCTCAGTGGCTGAAAAGAGGACAAATGGGAGAACACATATTACTGATAGTCAGAGATGGGAAGTAACAAAGTACAAATACTTTGTTACTGAACTCAAGTAGATTTTTCAGGCATTTTTACTTTACTATTTATTTTTGTGGCGACTTTTTACTTCTACTCCTTACATTTTACAAAATTGGCTCGTTGCTTGCGTAGTTTTGTACCAAAGATTGAGAGAAAAGAGGAAGAGACTTGCTGTCCAGAGGATAACCAGCTGAGATTGTACATTACAATGTACTTTAAGTACATTTCCAAGCCTGTACTTCTTTACTCAAGTAAAAGTAACAAAGTTAAATTAGTACTTCTACTTTTACCAGTGTTGAACATATGTGTCAGTGGCTTGTTGATCTTTACATTGTTAGTTTCCTATCCTGGGGTGTGGGTGTGTGTGTGTGTGTGTGTGTGTGTGTGTGTGTGTGTGTGTGTGTGTGTGTGTGTGTGTGTTTGCATAGCTATCATTGTGAGGACCAGTGTGAGTTTATAACCTTTGGAGTGAGGACCATTTTACAAAGTGAGGACATTTAGGCCGGTCCTCACTTTTTTTTCACTGTAATGGCCTCCAGAGGCTGTTTTTAGGCTTTTCTCAAAGTTTCAGAGAGGTCCTCAGAAAAATAGTAAACTGGGAATTTTAAGAAGAAATTGGTGTGTGTACATCTTTTTCATACACACACTTTTGCTCTGTCACCCCCCCTATCATACACACACGTGTACTGCACTTTAGCATTGTTTTCATTCTGGCGCCCCCTTCAGGTTCACACAGTTACTGCACCTGAGCTAATCTGGCACTGGCGACCCCTACAGCTTCACATGGTTACTGCACCAAAGCTACTCTGGTTTCAGGCCTTGTTTCACCACTCTGCAGTAGGCCAATGTCCAACAGAAGTTTACATTATACTAGACACAGAGCAAGGAATTAATAATAAAGGTAACTGTAAGAATTGGACCAGGATTAGAAGAAATCAGGACCACAGGGAGCCACGAGGATGACCATAGTAAAACAAAAACACATGACACTGCTGTAGATTTGTCTGCATGTAACAGTAAACCAGGCAATAAGCAAGTGGGACTCAAAGTAAATACAAGTTACAATGTAGATCTATAAACAGATTAAATTAGTAACAAACAAAGAAAAAAGAACTGTGCACACGTAGATTAAATAATTAAGACGCAGGTATTTTTCAAAGGCTTTGTAAGAGACACAGTTCTCTCTCCAACTCTGATGTGGGACCAGTATGATAATACAGGTATGTTGTATATCTGTGGAGCTGAATGTATGTGTACAGTTCAATCCTACCACTCTGGACGTAGGTGATCTTTAGTTCAGCAACAGGTTCTGTATGTTGTTTAGAGTGCGGATCGGGCCGGATTTTTCTGTCCGAGCCCGGCCCGCGTCCGACAGAGCAGTAACCGAACCCGACCCGAGCCCGACAGGCATTAAGATATTTCTGTCCGAGCCCGACCCGAGCCCGACACAGGTAAAATCGCATTTGTTTCTCATACTAATGACACATGTACGTTTGTTTGTGTGGAAAGCCCGCTTTTATTAAGCAATTGTAGGAAGGCATTCGGAAATGTCAACAGATGAGCGCATCAATGCACAGCTGACTTTCCTTCGTTTTCAATAGTTTTAAAATCTCCTGCGGCCAACTTCTTTTTAACATCTTCCATCGTTGCGCTGCCACATGGGTGATCTTTAGTTGTCACAGCACACAGGAAGTTCGGATGTTAGGGTAATATTTGACATTTATTTTAAGCTGTTTTAAATTCAAAATGTTCAATGCCTTATCCTGATGTGACCGAGCCCGACCCGAACGAGCATCCTTTTAAAAATCTGTCCGAACCCGGCCCGACCCGTCTGGTACCGTCGGGTCCCGTCGGGCTCGGGTCGGGTATCCATCCTCTAATGTTGTTGGCTTGGCTCTCCATCCAGTACTGGATAACAGTTTTTCTGGATTATCTGAAATCTCCCTGGTGGCTTTGAGATCTCTTCTGAAGTCTCTGGACATCTTAAGAGGACTTCAACTCATAACCCTGACCTATGAATGATTTCCAGATAAATTACCTTCATGCTATTTATATTAATATTCCTTATAATAGTGTAAAGCTTATTAAATCAACATAATGTTTCAAGTCACAATCAAAGATAACACTGAGTAAAACTCAGTTTTGGTTAAAGAGCATGATAGAAAACACAAATAATATATTTAGCACTGATGCACCAAAAATATTGTTAAATTCTTGTAAACTGTAAGAAAATACCAGCACTAACACTGGAATTCAGCACAAAACTACATCTTAACCAGCAACAAAGCTGCAGCGCTCATGTCTGTTTAGCAGCAGTATTTCTTAAATACATTGCAGATACAGTTTTAGTAAAGGAGTTAGCATTTTTAGCATTATCAAATGGGATTTTACATTGCACTGATTAGCATTGCAGCTAGTCAACATTATCTGCAATAAGCTACATGTTAGCAGGTATCTGTACTCACCAGTGTGGATTCAGGCCTCAGTGCAGTTTTTCATCCACACTGTCATTTTATGTTGTCTACATTAAGTATGAATTAACAACACTCATTAAATGAGCTCCTCCACAGTTTAGCTGAGTTTCTTACTTCAAAAAAGGGATTTGACATTTAACCTTCACATGCGACCAGTCAGTGGAGCTGGGCTGAATCATTTGATTGGCTGAAGTGAATTTGAATGTATTGGCTAGTAGTTTAGCATGCTAACATGCTAAACTAAGAAAGCTAAACAGTAAAACTTAAACCTGCTAAACACCAGCATGTTAGCCTAGTCATTGTGAGCATGTTAGCATGCTGATGTTAACGTTTATTGGTTTCCTTAACAGGGACAGTGGCGATTAATAAACACTGGTATAAATGCACAAGAGTTAGCCAAGAGGCTGTTTTTCATCTTTAGTCCCTGTACAGATGTTACCTTACTGTACCTGTCATAGTACAGCCTCATAGAGCTGCTGTAGACTCTGGTTTATCTGGTACAAAATGATTTAATCAAAAGCATACAACCTTATTATATCTGCAGAGTAAAGAGTGGAAGTACATCTCACTTTGTTCTATTTTAAGTAAACAGAACTTATGTAAATATAATTTGAGATATGAGGAATGCACCCACCTGTAGGATACAGTGACAGTATACGAAGACATTATTTATCCTTCCAGACTACCTTCTTCTCAGTTGCCCCCCCCCCCACTATTTGCTGTCCCTGCTCACATTATATGAATGCATGGAGACAGCACTGTGGCACAACAGACAGAGCTCACATAGCAAAGTAAGCAAAAAATACTGTGTTGCTACTGTGTTTAAAATATACTTATTACCTTATAGTAACGTATTATCAGTTAACATTATTGAAATGCATGTTGAAAGAATATGCAGCTTCATTTCTCCTACAGGATAGAGTTACAGTACAGTAAAGCACAACGTCCCAATAGGTCTGAAGGTTTAGGGGCTACAGGAGCAAGTGGCAGCTCCTGTATTTGGACAGGTAATTGTGGCATCCCGTTGGACAGCCAGTGGCTGACATGTTTGCCTTCCCAGAGAATTATCAGGGTCCTGTAAGGTGTTCCTGGGGAGGTAACTGAATGGGACAGCAGGCCTCCCTCTCACAGCGTGTGCAGACACTGAAGGCCGTTTTTTGGTTGTGCGGAGGTGCTACGCAGCGCTTTCTCTGTAGCCTATATAAGTGGTCTCATGTTTAGAAGAAGTGAGAGAGTGACACTTCTCTTCAGAGTGAGTAGTGACTCTAGATCATAGTGAGAGAAACAAAGTGTCTCTCCTGTGCTTTCTGACCAAGGTGAGACATCTTCAGCAGGACTAGTTAACCCTCTCCTTGATATCATGTTTACGGAGAAAGAACCAGGAAATGAGTCGGGGGGGAACTGGAACGCTACCAAGCCACAGCCGAGCGACGTGCGTTGCCACAACGTGTAGTTATATTTTTTGAGGTGCACGTCAGGCTACGACATAGGGTAGACGCAAAGGGGTCTGCGGGGGGTACGCCGTTGATTCCTCCACAGCGTTATCATTCACTGTTGCTGTTTGGCCACTTTCTGTCAGGTACATCAATGTTGGGCACTTTAAGGGAGAGACACACCTGTTCTTGGGAGTGTCTGCCTACACAATAATTGAGCAAAGTAAATGTACATCCACAATACTTTACTTTTTAGCTGACTTTATATTAGCTTACAAACTACTAAATCAGTGAGCAGATGTAATGGACCTTAGGATCCATTACATGGACATGAACCCTGATTAATTTAAAAGCTGTGGAAATAAAGAACACTTTAAAAGTAATACTATATGTTGTGTTGTTGCTGCATACTAATTGTATACAACAATTAAACAACTAATTAACAAACTCAAAACTATAACACTGAGAATCAGCATGTGTTGAATATGAAGATATTAAAAAGGAGACAAAATCTTCAAGTTCCAATAAGGTGAAAAGTGAAACTAAATTAATAAATAGACAGTGAACAGAGAGAAATAAAACATAAATTTAAAGGATGAAACATGGGTTAGCCATACAAACTACAGGCTGTGGATTCATTATTATATGTAAAGCATCCCAGTTTCACTAACCTTTATTCTTCTTTATGTTTAGGTTTATTATTTCATTTTAAATATGGTTATTTTAAGCTGTAGCACTGAACTGAATGGTTTTATATTGAAAGATGTTTTTTTTTTAATTTTACTTAAGTAAAAAGTCTTCTTCAACCACTCTTAAAATAATGTATATGATTAAACTTTACTTTGAAGAGCAAGACTTTAATGTTAAAGTTCTTATTTTGCAGTAATAGTTGTGGTTTCTAACCCTGCAGCCTGTAAAACAGACCTGAGAGTCAGAGGTGAATATTGTGTGGTGTCTCTACTGCTGCAGCTCCCACTTAATTAATGGCCCATCAGGGGGAGGGTCCGCCCCCCCCTCTCTCAGCCACTCAGACGAGCAGGTGGGGGAAGGGCAGCTTTCTGTGAGACCTGCTCTCACAGAAAGCTGCCCTTCCCCCACTTGCACGGTGGTACAGACGGTACAGCTAGCGGCCTGCTAGCTTTTGAAAAAGCGACTCAACTGAGGAAAAGACGACTTTTAAACATTTTCTGTGCAGGTAAGATTTGATCAACTCTAATTTTAACCATCCACATGTCACTTAATGCAGTTTGAGCAAAATTATTTTGGCAGGTTTAGACTTTTTATTTCTAGAACGGAGTTGCCAGTTCTAGTAAATTCTAACTACTAACTTAATTGTCATGCACTATATTTTTGTATAACTATGTGAACATATATTAGTTTAGAGTTTTATTAGTTTTTAACAACATTGCAGTGACACCATTTAAAGTCAGTTTGTACCTTTTTCTGAAAATAAAGTGGACACGTTTAAAACTCCATTTAAAACTGTTTCAAGCATTTTATATCTAGTCTGATTTGTTTTTCAAAGACTTAGTTTGTAGAACTACATAAGTGGTTTATAGAAGTGTTTTCTACAGTGTTTTATGTGCTATAACAGGCTATAGTCTTTAATATGTTAATGAGGTTTTGGGGCTATCACTGATATTTGTGGGGGAAAAAGAGTGTAGGTCAACTATTGTCGCAGCAAAGTTTAGTCTCGATTGTAAATAAGTACTTAAGTTCAAATGTAGTTATAAGCTACACTGCAGATAATGCTTAACAGTCAAACAGTTTTTATTTTGAATTTAAAGGAGCTGTGCTCTCATGGCTAAAGTTTTCAATCTTCTTTTGGGTTTTAGGTCCAGAAATTGATGGCTGTGAGAAAAACACAGGTATGTTCCTTTTATAAAACTTAATATGGAACTCCACTGTACAGCCTACTACTGACTTACAGTGTAGGCTACTTCTACATCAGAGGAAGACATTGTGCTACTGTATTTACCTGACAGAGAGTGCTGTAGATTTAGAATGTAATCACAAAATATCACAATGACAATGTGGAGTAATCAGACATCATCATCATGGAGTCATGGCAGTGGGCTACCTACCGGGTCACCAAACCGTTCGCATGTGCCTCCCCCGTTCAGAAACTAAATACCAAACACTAATACTGAAACACCGCTCCCTTCTCATTAGGGTGGAACCCTAAATGCTGCCAAACTGCAGAAGTTCTGTTCTTCTTCCAGAACAGGTGACTCGGTGCGCAACTTGCCATCTTTACTCCCCCCCCAGTAGCTGCAGCAACGTGTACGAGCTTCCACTGAGCTACAAAAGTTTAAATGACAACAAGATGCTTTTTCAGCTCAGACGTTGTTTAAATTCACCTAACCTGGTCCCTGTCACGATCCTGCTAGCTGGTAGCTTGTAGATGGTAGTTGATAGCTTTTAGCTGCTAGCTCCTAGCTGCCGACCGGTGAGTGTGTTCAGCCAGGCTTCTGTGATAATCATCCTAACAACAATCCACGGAACAGCGGTGGTCTGGCTATGTCCTCCAGAGGACAGGTCATGGCTTCAAGACAAAAACTTGAATTTTGTTCTCCTCACAAATAGGTAATTGAGCACTGTAGTCGTCATGTATCAGTGACTATGTACCTACATGGAGACGGGTCAAATGATGTGTGTGGCGTGCACAGTGATAGCATTAGAGAAGGCTAGCTGTAGTCTCGCTAACCGGACGGCAGCTAGGAGCAACCAGCAAGATTGGGACAGGGACCAGGGCAAGGAAAGGCAAGGCAGCTTTATTTGTAGAGCACATTTCAGTAACAGGGCAATTGAAAGTTAACAGTTAAAAAAATAAAAACAGATAAAACACAAGAATAAACAGGAGGTAGGTGAATTTAAACAACGTCTGAGTTGAAAACGCATTTTGTTGTCATGTAAGGGCCCTGTTCATGTTGCACAGACATTTTAATTGCATTTTATGTCTGTTAAGAAGCACAAAGGCTTTCTAAAACTGCTGTTTTAGCTCAGTGGAAGCTTGTACACATTGCTGCAGCTACTCTGTACTGCCTGCACTGATTCAGGTCGGGGATTTGTTCAATCAAAAGTATGTATACATTATGGTGGGGATTTGTCAAAATGTCAGCTCGAGTTTTAAACAATAGAGGTAATAAGTCAATTTTATGGTAATATTTGAGAGGATAGTTTCACTGTGCTAAATGAATTAGTACTAAGTAAAAATAGAAAGCTTATTATATGTTTATGTAGCTTATTTGCAGATCTGAAAATACATTTTTTAAGTGTTGATGGTGTTCAGTGATGTTTGGCTTCTGACTGTGGGTGAAGGAAGTTAGTCACACACACGTTGGCATGTTTTCTTACGTCTAACTGTGAAAAGCCTTTTTCCAACGTAAGTGAAAATCATGATTTTAAAACACACACTTTTAACATTTGACATACAGTACATCCAAAAACAGTATGCTTGACATCTGCCCTTTTCAAACAAATACTTTTAAAATTTTCTTAAATGTTTGTTAAATATGAAATTGATTTCAGTGGTACAGTTCATTTTTAAGAAAATGATGGTAGCATGGCTCTGTAAAGTTGGACTTGAAAGGGAATGTGATGTCATGATTATTCTTTTTACTTCCAGTTGAACTGTGACTTTGAGGAGTCAGGAAGGGATTCCTCTGGGTCTGAATCATGCAGCCAAACAGGATTGGACCCAGGTTACAATCCACCTCTGAATGCATTATCCAGTGATAAGGAAGATTTGAAAAGCCCAGGCAAAGCTAAGCAATTGACCAGTAAAGAAGATCTCAAAGGTCCAGACACAAATTCAAGTGAAGATGAAGATCAGCAAGGAGGCAAGTTGACTATTATGAAAAAAAAGAAAACAAAAACGTATGCGAAAATAAAGAACAAAAGAGGACCAAAAAAGAGAAAGTGACTAAAAAAATAAAAGAGAAGACAACAATCGCGCACGGGACAAAAGGCACAACTGCCTCTGCTGTGGCCAATCAAACACTGAGATGGCAAGGCATTTACAGAGAAAGCATATGGAGATCAAAGATGTAGCATATGCCTTCAGTTTCTGGTTTTGGGATTGCATGATATAGTTAAAAGTGTAGGGTATCGGTTCAGCGACATGAGTAGATTTAAAGTAGTATTTGTACAAACTCTCTTTTAATCAACATAAGTTTTTGTACTAGGGTTTTTTGAATACCGAGCACTAACCTTGGTTATTTGTCATAGGTAAAAGTCCCAAATCGACTTCTGAGAGTGTCCCACAGAGAAAAAGGAAACAAGTTAAAGAGGTGGAGGAAGGTATGTTTATAAAAGTAAAAACATATATATTTGTCTATATTAGAGCTGCAGTAGTTGATTATCTGTACTACTATTTCAATAACTAATTCATATTTAATTTCTAACCACCAATGCATTTGTTAGTTCTACCTTTTCTAGTTCTACATTCTTAAATGTGAGAATGACTTTCTCTTTTATATAATGGTAAAAGTAATAGCTTTGTGTTATAATTAAAAGCTTCCATTATTTTCATCTTTCAATAAGAGACAGATGAATCAATAAAAATAATTGTTGGTTGCAGCCCTAGTCTACACTCAGTATCCCAAGACTCCAACAAATAGTCCGCTCAGTGAAGATGGGAGTTCAGATGTAGATGGTGAGTTAAAGGGTGTTTATTATAAAATTCACAAAAAAACTGCTTTTTTACGAAGGACCCTGCCAGCGTTTTCTCAAACTTATTACAGTACTATTAATATCTCAAGTGCATGAATTACATTAATTGTCATCATTTCATCCTTTTGTTTCTTTACAGTTTGTTACTCTTTTAAGATGGATATCACAGTGAATATTTATGGTCCTAGTACAGTTTACTGTTTACTGTTTTGACCTCTTAAAATATAAGTGCTAGCAGCCAGCTGTCAGATTGTGGTAGTTATGTTTTACTGTCAGCATTTAAATTCACATGAACCCTGAATATTCATTATAATATAATTATATTTCGCTAACTAACGGTTGCCAATGTGTGTTGGTTACAGTTCTATTATAATATAATTATATTTCGCTAACTAACGGTTGCCAATGTGTGTTGGTTACAGTTCTAGATCTGAGTCCAGCAACAAGGTTGGTTAAAAGGCCCTCACAGAAGAAGAAAAGTCGTAAAAAGACCAAGAGAGTAGAAGCAATAGGTAAGTTCTTTAAAACTGGGCAAAAAAGGTATATACTTCTAAAGCTACTATTAAACGCTCTCTGTGACTGTCTGCGAGCCATGCAGTGGGTTGGGAACATTAATTCCCTTAATGTCACTTGATATTTTGAAAGCAGGAATCGTGCTGTGTGCCCTCCGGTGCAAACTGCGTACATTTACAGGCACAAAACAGTTGTGATATATGTTCTAGAGTTATTTTATTGCTCTCTAAAACAGAAATCAACAAATATATCAAACATTTTAACAGGTGCCACAATTATTGTAGCAATAATGGGTTTATCAGGCTACTCAGTGGTTGTAAGAGGCTAGTGTGACTTGTGTAGGGACACCAGTGCATACCCACTGCTGTAAACTCTCATGTATTAATAATATTAATCATCTTTGCAGATATAGTTGCTTTCACTAGGTACATAGGTTGAGGTGTCAATTTTTGCTTGCTGTTTTTCAGATGGAGGTTCTGACCTGTTGTCCCCCAAAAAGAGACAGGAGCCTCTCAGTGAAGATGGGAGTTCAGATGTAGATGGTGAGTTAAATGGTGTTTATAATGAAACTCACCAAAACCCTGTCTTTTTACGAAGGACCCTGCAAGCGTTTTCTCAAACTTAGTAGAGCACTACTTAAATCTCATATATAATTTGTCACCATTTCATCCTTTTGTTACTTTACAGTGTGTTACACAAGATGGATATCACAGTAAATATTTAGTGTCCTTCCTTATGGCAGTTAAATTATTGTCCCATGGTGATCCAGTTGTAATGAAGAACTATTTTGTAATATTCAAGTACACACTGCTGCTTACAGTTCTGACCCCAGACATATACTTTAAATGCTAGTAGCCAGTTGTCAGATTGTAGTAGTTATGTTTTACTGTCAGCATTTTATTACACATGAACCCTGAATATTAATTTTAACTGAGATTTCACTAACTAACGGTTGTCAATGTTTGTCTGCTACTGTTGTAGATCAGAGTCCAGGAACAAGGTTGGTGAAGAGGCCCTCACAGAAGAATAGTGGAAGCAATGGGTAAGTTCTTTAAAACTGGTCAAAAAAGGGATATACAGTCTAGACCACAAGTATTTGGACAGTTGGACTTTTTGTGTTCTTTGAGACAAATAAAGTGCTAAGTCTCAGCTGTTATTTAAATAGATTTGCATAAATATAGATAACTGTGTGTGAGCCATAGCCCTTTAACACACAATGACAAAAGGTTTGAGGTCCAAAAGTAATTGGACCGAAAAACATCAAGTCTAACAACTTTATCGTATTTAATATTTGCAGTCTTCCACACATAGACAACAGCAGACTACAGGTTATGTTCATGAAGTCTTATCTTGATTATTGACAAAGAAACACGTATGCTTTCATCCAGAAGAGCATTCTGAACTTTCTGTAGAGTCATAAATTGTTTTTTCATAATCAGTAAAATGATTTTCCAGTTATTAACTAGATGTGTGCTCCCCGATGTACCAGCTTGTAAGTCTACTCTAAATAAACCTGAAATAAGCATTTTATTTACTATCCATTTTTATATTTAAAACTGAATGTACTGAAGAACAAAATTGTATTGGTGTCCAAATATTTAATTAGAATTAATGTCAAAGCCACAAATGCTTTACTGAATCTACACTGAGATGTATGTATTTAAGGTCACACTATCTATATTGTCTTTTCTGTCATTTGTAGTGCCGCCCACAGTAAAGGTGAAGAGACCGTGGAGTGAAGCAGAGAGGAGTGTGGTAAACAAACACATGTGAAGTTTATTGCAGAGCACTGCATTCCAGGTAAAGAACTCTGCATGTAATGCATAAAAGAGGAGGAAGCCTTGGGTCAAAGGTCCTGGAAGGATGGAAAGAAGTTTGTGTACAACACAAATGTTACATTAAACCGGAGGTGTGCTACGCGGCAGCTTCACTTTTGAAGATCTTTATTGTGTAATATAATGTTGGGTTCTAGTTCTTTTGATGCTTTGTGCGGTACTGTTCAAGTGGTGTTTCAAAACATAGCAATAAGGCACGTTTGCAACGAACATTTTTTTTTTTAATCTATTAATTGCACTAATATTTTCTTAACATTTTGTTTTATAAAATGTCAGAAAAGGTTAAACTATGACGGTAAATATGGTGCAAAACGTGACAGCGCAGATGTGATGTGAGCATTTGTAGAATATGATTTGAGAACTTGTAGAAAAAAATCTGGACTACTTCAGTCACTTTTCCAACAACCACAACTCAGTGATTCAACTTCTGGAATCTGTCGCTGCAGCGTGCTCTCTCGCATCACACAGCGGTGAGTCTGCGCTCTCGACTTTGCAACACTTCTTGCGATTCATTTGGTGCAAAACTAATTTGTACCTGTGGACTTAGTCTGTGGAGCTCTGAGCCAACAGGACGAGGGCCGGGGACAGCAGGGTTTCTATCGCCTGATGAGGGTCAACTCTGTCCAGCTTATTTATGTAGCATGAAAGCTAGCGTTAGCTAATACTGTAAATACCTTTTAATTATCTCAACACTTTAACATTCACACTGAAACATTGGGGGCTGGTTGGATAGTTTGCTAACGCTAGATTGCTATTCCACCGACACTGGCGGTGGCCCCCAGGGGGGGCTGGGAGAGGGGGGCTGTGCCGCTGCTACCGGGTCTGGAGCTCTTCGTGTCCCGCTGGAGATCAGATCACGTCGAGGTCGGCAGCGGAGCTTTCTAGCGGTGTTTACACGCTGGCCGAGCCCCACTGAAGGTGGTCCGTCTGCGGCTGCCGGACCTGGAGTCCCCCCCGGTGTGTTAGGTGGACTGTTAAAAAGTGTTGAGATAATTAAAAGGTATTTACAGTATTTAGAAGCGGGCTGGCTGCTAGTTAGCTGACGCTAGCTTTCATGCTACATAAATAAGCCGGACAGAGTTGTCCCTCATCTGGCGATAGAAACCCTGCTGTCCCCCCGTCCTGTTCGACAGAGTTGTCTCTCATCTGGCGATAGAAACCTTGCTGTCCCCCCGTCCTGTTCGACAGAGCTCCACAGACTAAGTCCACAGGTGGAAATTAGTTTTGCAGCAAAGGGATCAACAAGTGTTGCAAAAGATGTGCAGATTCGCCGCTGTGTGATGGAGAGAGCACGCTGCAGCGACAGATTCCAGAGGTAATAATATATAATATAATATAACATAATATGAGAAGTTGCAGTGACAGATCTCCAGAGGTTGTAATCTCTGAGTTGTGGTTGTACTTGAAAAGTGACTGAAGTGGAAGAAAAAAATACGAGTACAGATTTTTGTTTACAAGTTCTCACATCACATCTGCGTGCTCTCACATTTTGCTCTATATTTACCTTGATGTTAAACACCTAAAACAAGGTTTAAGGTTGTCTTCAGGTTTATTTTTTCCAGTTGAAATTTGTTGTGACAAGTTTATTATCATACATGAGAAAGAAAGCAGCAAATTCTCAAAGTTGAGGTTTGAACAAAACTAAAATAAACGTTCTGATAACTGGACTTCACACGTAATGTTTTTTCTTGCTTTACTTTAGTTCAGAAATACATCTGTGCTTTTGTGCAGTAGTCTGATCGATGGTCACATCATTAATTTGTATATATTCTGCTTCTGTATATGAACCTCAAACTGCAACTCTTCAAAGACTCAATTATTATATATATTATTACATTATGTATCTGTTCTAAAACATAAAATGGTAGCAAAGAATAACTAACTAATAATAAGAAAGGAGATAGTTAAAATAGTCTAGCCAGAACTGAACCCAATAGCGCCCCCTAGAAATGGTCCTCACTTCAGTGATAGAATGACAACTCTTATTCTTTGTTTTAAAAATAATCTGAGGTGGAAAACTGAGTCAGGGAGACATCTAGTGTTTAAATATGGCATTAGTTTGTCTGTAAGTATAGCAGAAAGGGTGGTCCTCACTTCAGTGGCTGTTATACTCGGTCCTCACCTTTAATGTCATACAGGAATGTGTGTGTGTGTGTGTGTGTGTGTGTGTGTGTGTGTGTTGATCTTTCACACATTCATATGGTTTTGATAAAGGACTTACTGGACTTTAACTTATCATTGCACTTACAATACCGAGCGGAGCTGTCCTCAATATTTATTGAGTATTTTTTAACACAAGTATCTGTACTTCTACTTGAGTACGAAAAGTGAGTTCTTTTGCCTTTTCTGCCAAAATCTAAAAAAAGAAATCATCAGCAAACAAATCCCAACATTGGAGGTGTGGGAACAAACTGATTTGTGGTATTTTTGCTTGCAATCCGCTTCAATAGCTTCTTTTGATTTATCTTAATTTAACCCTTGTGTCAAAAAGATGAACTTCTTTATTTTAACCCTTTTTTCGACATTTGACATTTTCAATACATTATGTATTTTTTTAGTTTTCACTACCACCACCTTACTAGTTTTACTACTTTTTAGAATCCATGGTCAATAATCCTCATTTATATAGAATTATACCTAATATTTGAGTTAAACAAGGAGAATTTATTAATTATCTTGACTAATAGTTAAGATCAGAGGAACGTATGTTTTCACCCGAAATTTAATGAAAGTGATTAATTGTATTTGCAAAGAGTGTTGCATGCAATCCACCCTTTTTTGTGGTAATTTGGTTTAAAATGCCACATTTTAGATATAGGCATTTTAAATTTAGACAACCTGATTTTATACACGTAGGGAAACACACACAAGAATAAATGAAGAATATTTATATATGAAATCATGCTTAAATGTAATTTTCCCATTACATTACAACAATGCTCTAAAATGCAAGCGGAACATTATTTAAGAGCATTGTTGTAATTGTTGAAAATACTCTTGATCAAGGTTTTTTTATACAAAATACAAATACAATGTAATAGTCAAGGAAATAAATTAAGGATAACAGCAGGTTAAACAGAAGAGAAATGGGAGTGGCACATATCAGTTTTATATATATTATATTATATATATATATAAAAAATCAGGTGTCCCCAAGTGAAGGAGTTTAAGTACCTTGGGGTCTTGTTCACGAGTGAGGGGACCATGGAGCGTGAGATTGGTCGGAGAATCGGAGCGGCCGGTGTGGTATTACATTCTGTGTATCGCACCGTTGTGACGAAAAGAGAGCTGAGCCAGAAGGCAAAGCTCTCGATCTACCGGGCAATTTTCGTTCCTACCCTCACCTATGGTCATGAAGGCTGGGTCAGGACCCAAAGAACCAGATCCAGGGTACAAGCGGCCGAAATGGGTTTCCTCAGGAGGGGGGCTGGCGTCTCCCTTAGAGATCGGGTGAGAAGCTCAGTCATCCGAGAGGAGCTCGGAGTAGAGCCGCTGCTCCTTCACGTCGAAAGGAGCCAGTTGAGGTGGTTCGGGCATCTGGTAAGGATGCCTCCTGGGCGCCTCCCTAGGGAGGTGGTCCAGGCACGTCCAGCTGGGAGGAGGCCTCGGGGAAGACCCAGGACTAGGTGGAGAGATTATATCTCCAACCTGGCCTGGGAACGCCTCGGGATCCCCCAGTCGGAGCTGGTTGATGTGGCTCGGGAAAGGGAAGTTTGGGGTCCCCTGCTGGAGCTGCTGCCCCCGCGACCCGACTCCGGATAAGTGGATGAAGATGGATGGATAAAATCAGGTGTTTTTCTATTAGGTACTGCTTTATAATGCTGTGGAGGTCCTTCATTCTGAATGAATCAACAAGGAGGTTTTTCCCAGGTGTAATCCTGGCTTCCCTCCAAGAAGGAAGGAAGGTCTGATTTTAGATTAGATTACAGTAATCTACTGTACTCCTGCCCCCTTAACCCTCATGTTGTCTTGTATTTTTGTAAATATCCAAAATAAAGGGTGAAGAATGTTGGAAAAAGTGGCAAAATCGATGAAAAAATACCAAAACATACAAAAACTTCATTACAAAAAAATACTTTGTAAGAAGCAACGTTGAGATAAGGGGAAGAAGGGAAGACAACACAAGGGTTATAGAGAGGCTGTACTTTTAACTTACATTACATATAATGTATACTTTATTAATCCTGCAAGGGGAAATTACAATGCTTTGGTGTCTGATGTTACTATTTTATGTTGCTAGAGTAGGATTTTGGTGCATAACTAATCTTGAAACCTATTTTAAGTAGACTTATCCCCGGTAATATCACTTTTGCTTCATTCTTTTGACGGTCACGTCATAGAGACTAAAAGATGTTTTTCCATTCCTCTTTTTAATCAACTTATTCAAGCCGCTGTACATGGCTCCTATAATCATTAAGATAATATGTGGGATCAGGCTCATTTAACAGGTTACACAAACTCTAATGTGTAATTCTTTGTGTTTTCCTCCGACAACCCAGTACGTGAGGATGACTTCCCTGAAGAGAGGGCATCTCCTGCCCCTCGCTGCCTTCCTCTTCCTGTCCATCGTTCCCATGGTAACTGAAGTGGTGAACTCAGTGTCAGACTGTGACGAGTTTCTTCTTGATGGAACGCCACCACTGGTACCGGGCATTTTGGAGGACGGCAGCATTGTGGACCCGGAGAGATACAAACCCATTTGCCAGATTTACAAGAACCAGAGACGGTTTGTGACGCTCTACGACACCCAGAACAGGATTCCAGTGTTTTCTGCTTACAAGTACAGAGGAAGACAAAATATTGAAAAAACACACAGACCTCCTTGGCAGTTAGAGCTACAGGTATGTTTTTTCTCTCTTTAATTAAAATACAATCATTAATCAGTCCCTCCAGGATTTCGCGATCGCGCCAATTCACGCAAATCCTCGTGACTTTGGTGCAACTCCCCAATTTCGACCAATCACGGAAAAAACGGAGATGAGTCGTACAGGATGACCTAAATTGGAGGACATTGAGGATAAGTTAAAGTCCAATAAGTCCTTTATCAAACCGTATGAATGTGTTCAAGAACACACACACACCCCAGGATAGGAAACTAACAATGTAAAGATCAACAAGCCACTGACACATATGTTCAAATTGGATTAATTCCATGAATTATTATTTTTGTCTTAAATCCACCAGCCATTTTCATATTATACCAACATTTGCAGCATCTTTTGGTTACTAGGAAAACTCAGTAGTAGTGTCACACCCCAGCCCCGGCGAGAATGCTGGGGTGTCCGTTTAAAAAAAAAAAAAAAAAAAAAAAACTCAAACTACAATACCAGCAATAATCCTTCCACTGACAAATATGACATGGACCCAGACCAAGCAGTTCGCAAAATGTAACACTTTATCCTAAAACAGGTTAAAAGTTGTAAAACAGCTAAAAAAACGACAAATTAAAAGTTAAAAAACTGAGTATTAAAAGCAATCTCCTTGTCTCACAGCTGTTTTTATCAATTACACATTGTATTTATCTACAGAAAATGTAAAATAAGAATTGTTAATTTCCCGTTTTAAAATGATAAATAACATACAAATCAAATAAATCTGCAAACAAATAAGTTACTTGTATTGTATTGGTATGAGACAATAAACTACCAGAATCACTGACTGAGCCTTCCATCTTTTGCAGCTTGAAGAAAGAAACACCAACAACATGTGGGATGGCATATACCGCAACCAGGCCACTGATGAGGATTATAAAAACAATAACAGAGGCTATAACAGGGGCCATTTATTTCCAAATTCTTATGCATTAGATTTAAATGAACAAAACTCAACGTTCACCCTGACGAACGCCGTTCCACAAGCAGTGTTTTTCAACGGCGGCAGCTGGGAAAAAATGGAGACATGCACCAAATGCATCCTGGAAAAGTACTGCATCAACAGTAATGATGAGAAAGAAGCCTTTTTAGTGACCGGGGCACAGCCCAGCGAGGACAACACACTTAAAGACAGGGTTAATATTCCTTCCATGCTCTGGTCAGCATTCTGCTGTTACAGTAAGAACAAGAATAAGTGGCTGGCGAGCGCATACTGGGGCAACAATGTTGAGGAAACTGAAACTAAGTATCTGCAGACAAAGACTTTGGCTGAACTCCAGGAAACACTGAGCACAGTGAACTCAAGATTTGAGACGTTTCCCGGGACCCAGTGTCCTCTCGACACTAATATTGCTGAGTTTTACCCAGAAGTTGATAAAAAATGCAAATGCCCACCCCAAGCGTCAACCACATCGGCCCCTCCCACCACCACAACTAGCGTTCCAATAGTTCCAAAACTACAGTCCCTACTAGTACGACCACTACAAAAACTAAAGTCCCTACTACTACAACTACTACAAGAGCTACCACTAGAACAACTACAGTCCCTACTACTACAAGAGCTACCACTAGAACAACTACAGTCCCTACTACTACAAGAGCTACCACTAGAACAACCACAAAGAAAAAAGATTCAGAAAATGGTGAAGGACCAGGAATAGAAGGAGGAGGTGGTGGTGGTGGGGTTGGTGTTGGTATCGGTGGAATAGCTGGCGTTATCGGTGGTATTATGAGTGGAATAATTGGTGCTCTTGGTGGTGCTGTCCATGGTGGGGTTGGTCGAACAGGTCCTACTACGTCTCAAACTGACATTAGAACATCTGCTCCTCTTATTTCTACATCTGGTTATACCTCCACCACAACTAGCTTCCTCACAACTACTGGTACTCCAAGTAGTACCACGATACCTACAACTACAGACACACCAACAACTACCGTTACAACCACTGCTCCACCAATCACAACTCTCCAATCAACTATAACAGATCCAACTATTAAACCCCAAACTAACTCAACTAACCAGATATCAACGACCTTTATTCCGGCAACTTCTGAACCCCAAACTAACACCTCCAACCAGACATCAACGGCCTTTATTCCAACAACTTCTGAACCTGAATCACCCCCAATCAGACATCAAAAATCCTCATTTCTTCAGCTTCTGAACCCCAAAATAAACCACCCCTGACCAGAAATTAACTTCTGAACCCCAAACTAACGCAACAGCTCACCACCTTAACGTCTCCAATTACAGCACTCTGTCTTCTTCAGCTCCTTCGTCATCCTCCTACGTGTTATGTGCATGCATATCTTGTACATTGTTTTTCTGATACATGATTAATAGCTAGACACGTACAATCATACTGGATGATGGAAATATCCAGAGCCAGTAGAACGAGGGCTAGATGCACTTTCTTAATTGAAATGTAATCTTGATGTTTGGTTTAATCTTAACAGTAGTTTGATTTCCCTAAACTTGGTGAAATTGCATTAAAATATATTCAAATATTTTGGCTTTTAACCCTCCAAATTGTTGCCTTTTTTAAGAATTGTAATCCTGTCTTCATTCTTTAAAACCTTTCTACAATTGCTTTGCAACTTATAAATAAAATCAATTTAAATTGTTTTTTTTAGCACAGCAAACATGTTAATTGTACATGAAATGATAAAAGGAATAAAATATAAGAACAAATATTTGACTATTTGACTATATGAAAAAGACTGTTCTTATAAGACGTACATAGTACAATAAATAATCTGTAAATATATATTATATATATATTTTCGAGCATCCACCCCACACACCGAGATGACTCGTCCACTATCAGGATTTGATCTATTCGGTCCGATAACATTTGGAAAGTCCGGAAAGATTAACCCTCCTGTTGTCCTCGGGTCAAATGTCTACATCTGAAATATGAGTTTATTTTGAACCAAATTACAACAAAAAATGGATTAGATTTCTTACAACGCTCTTTATAAATACAATTAATCACTTTCATTTCTCTGATCTTAACTATTAGTCAAAATAATTCATAAGTTCTGCTTTTTTAACTCAAATATTAAGTATAATTTTATATAAATGAGGGTTATTGACCATGAATTCCAAAAAGTAGTAAAACTAGTGAGGTGGTAGTAGTGAAGTCGGAAAAAAGGCCGAGCAGATGTAGAAGGGCTGGACGCGAGTCCCGAGAGGGTCCAAAAGTGAAGCCAAGAATCGCTAAACGCTAAAGGAGACAATAACAAATAACAATAACAAACGCCAGATGCAGCAGACAGATCTGGCGATGGCGAGTGAGGACGTGTCAGATCCCAACATGTTGTTTGTGTGATCATAGGGCCATCACACAAAAGATAACTTCTAAAATAACATTAAAACACAATTAGTCCTATATAAAGAAATCTCCTGCTTGATTTTACCCAACACTAGCATTCTTTTCCCAGTTAGTCTCGTTTGCTGTTACAGGTCATTTAAGGCCATTGTCTGAAAAAATTACACAGCTTCAGAAACATTAAAAGTTACATACAGTCACTAAAATGTCAAAAATAATTTTAAATTCCAAACTATTATAACCTTAATGTGTATTAGGAGTCAGCGTTGACTGTTTACATTAACAGATAAATCCACATTTTGGTTCAGTGAGTATTTGGGCATTGAGACAAAATAAAGAACAATGTGTTTATCACCCAATGCAACAGTTGACTCGTTGATGCTCTCTGGCACGGAGGAAGAGAAAGATAAAAGATTCTCTATAGCGCTCAAATCCCCAAAGTTCTCAAGAAAAACGTCATGTAATGTGTAAAAGGTGGGGGTGAAGCCTTAAAAAAAAAAAAGTGAAAATACTACAGACAAAAGTCCTGCATTTGGTACCTTGAGTAAAACTTACATTAGGTAATGTAATACCTAATGTAAGTTTTAATGTGGTACCTATGTAGTGTCTGAAACCATCTTCAAGTCAACATGATGAGGAACTCAGAGACAGGACGTGAAAGAAAAATGTAGTCACAGTGAACTGAAAGTTGAGACTCTGGTTGTTTTTTGCTCGACGGGGGGAAAGTCCGGGGAGTCCCAAGTGGTCTTTTTGCAACCAGGACTTGGCTAATGTGTCATGGAGCCACACCAGACTGAATTAAAACTCAGGACCTCCTTCACACAGTTTCAGTTCAATACTAACTTGGATGCTGTGTGGCAGATTTCACAAAGCTCTCATCTGAAGGTAAGTTCCTCTTGTTTTCTTTGCTATGGCTGCATCTAACCATTATTGTCTTCATCGTTCAACCTTCTAATTGTTTTTGTAATAAATTGATCAGTTATTAGTTCCCAGAGCTTAAGGTGATATCGTCAAATGTCTTTTGTGTCTGATTAAAAAGTCCAAAATCTAAAAAGGATATTCAGTTTGCAATAATGTCAAACGGAGCCTAACATTGGAGGATTAGCAGCTTCAATATTGTCCTTGATTTGTGCTTAATTTTTTAAATTATTTTGTAATGAAAATCCAAAGACTATGGTTCAGCAGTAGTCTTAGTTAGTAGTTAGTATAACAGATTCAACGGTTCAACTATAACAGATTTTGCTCCAAAATTAGGTATAATTTCATGTGAATTAGGTTTAGTCACCATAAATTCCAAATATAAATGAAAAATGTAGTGGTATTGAGTTGTAATAAAGTTGTAAAAATAGAATTGGGTGATAAATTATACTTTATGTTTTATTAATAGGCAAAACAGGCCAGGTCCATTTGAACAGGGAAGATGGGTGTGATTATTTGCTGCCATTATAAAAATTGAAATGCTTTTAAAACAGCATCCTGATTAAACTTTGACATATACTAGTCTGTTTCTGTTGATCTCAGTCAAAATAATTCATAAATTGGCTGCCTGGGTGGCTCACTTGGAGCAGGAGCCCACATGCAGAGTCAGTCCTCGATGCAGCTGCTCAGAGCTCAGAGATGTTTTAAGCCGTATTTTACCATGCTAAAATCACTGATTATTTACATGGAGTCTGGTGGACTTTTTATGTTTTAAAAAATTATCTTAATCTTTAACAGAAAGGTCAGCCTCCTTAGAAATCCTTTCCATAATGTTATCAGATCACGTAAACACAAGCTGGACAATTCTCCCATTAACTTCCATTGTAGCTTGTTTCTCTGCTGCCGACTGCAGCGATCTCGTTTCATACTGCATCAATGTCAAAGGAAAATACTTCCTCAATAGTTTATATTGTATCCGATACTCAGCTCTAGGTCTAGTGTCCCCGTTTTAAGTTTTAAAAAAAAATTAAAAACATGATGTGTTTTGGAGGTATTTACGCTTCTGAGCTGAAAATGTCCCGGATTTTGTCTTAGACATTTGGTCACCTTAGCTAAAGGAGATGACCAACAGTGTTATATGATGCTAAAGGAGATGACCAACAGTGTTATATGATGCTAAAGGAGGCGACCAAGCGTGTTATATGACGCTAAAGGAGACCAAAGCGCGTGTTATATGAGGCTAAAGGAGACGACCAAGCGTGTGTAATATGATGCTAAAGGAGTCATATAATGCTAAAGGAGCGACCAAGCGTGTTATATGGACGCTAAAGGAGATGACCAACAGTGTTATATGACGCTAAAGGAGGCGACCAAGCGTGTGTTATATGAGGCTAAAGGAGAGGCGACCAAGCGTGTAATATGAGGCTAAAGGAGCGACCAAAGCGTGTGTAATATGATGCTAAAGAGTCATATAATGCTAAAGGAGGCGACCAAGCGTGTTATATGACGCTAAAGGAGCGACCAAGCGCGTGTTATATGAGGCTAAAGGAGGCGACCAAGCGTGTGTTATATGAGGCTAAAGGAGGCGACCAAGCGTGTGTAATATGAGGCTAAAGGAGGGCGACCAAGCGTGTGTAATATGATGCTAAAGGAGTCATATAATGCTAAAGGAGACAACCAATATCCACAGTAATTTAACTTTTGCTTCATTCGTTTGGACGATCCAGTCATAGAAACTGAGGGCCAGATGTACTGCTAACGCTTTTTGTGCCCACTTCAGGTGTATTAGTTTTGGGAACTGAAAATGGAAAGTTGCACTTTTCCGTGTCATGCATATGGATTCATGTGTTTACCATAAAGAGTAGCGAGGGAAGCGTAAAGTGTGCCTAATTATGTATTCGCGATATGTACAAAAACACCTGTGACAGCGCGCCTCTATTTTGCGGTGAAAATTCTCCGCCTATTAAAAGCTGGTGTAAACCACGTGCCGGGGGCTTTTAAGAAACCATCCTGGGCTGGGGCCCCAGAAGCCACCTCCCCACTCCCACCCCTGAATCTGTTGTTGGTGTGGTCAGTTCTAGTTTTTGGTGAGATCTGGGTGTTCCTGTCCCTCTACCTGTGCCCTGTCTCTCCTGTTACCTATGCTATTTAACAGGTTACACAAACTCACAAACTCTAATGTGTAATTCTTTGTGTTTTCCTCCGACAACCCAGTACGTGAGGATGACTTCCTTGAGGATGACTTCTTAGGGGGCATCTCCTGCCCCTCAATGCCTTCCCTTCCTATCCATAGTTCCCATGGTAACTGAAGTGGTGGACTCAACGTCAGACTCTGACGAGTTGCTTCTTGATGGAACGCCGCCATGGGTCCCGGGTATTTTGGAGGCGGCAGCATTGTGGACCGGAGAGATACAAATTAATTTGGCAGACTTACGAGAATGTGATGTTTGTGACGCTCTAC
This sequence comes from Etheostoma perlongum, assembly GCA_026937815.1. Lineage (NCBI taxonomy): Eukaryota > Metazoa > Chordata > Actinopteri > Perciformes > Percidae > Etheostoma > Etheostoma perlongum. The sequence goes on from JAEKDQ010000986.1 coordinate 45,362, forward strand.
GACACCCAGAACAGGATTCAAGTGTTTTCTCCTTACAAGTACAGAGGAAGACAAAATATAGAAAAACACGCGACCTCCTTGGCAGGTATGTTTTCTGTCTCTTTAATGAAAATACAATCATTAATCAGTTCCTTCAGGATTTTGCGATGTAGCGATCGGCGCAAATTCAACCAATCCTTGTGACTTTAGTGCGACTTGCAATTTTGACCAATAACTACAACTTTTTCACAAATTAACGGAGATTTCCCTGGCCGCTGTTTCAATCCTGTCGGCTCTGCTCAGTTCCCCCGGACGTACGTCTAAGGCGCGCACCCAGGCGGGGTTCGTGTCCTGCTATTACGCAAGCCCCACGGAACTGTAAGCCCACTCACAACCTTTTCTTTGACCTAAAGCGTCAAAGGGGCGCCAATAGTCCCGACAAAGCGAGTCTTACATGATGCTAAGGGAGACAACCAAGCGCGTTATATGACGCTGAAGGAGCGACCAATCGCGTGTTAAATGGCGCTAAAGGAGACAACCAAGCGCGTTATCTGACGCTAAAGGAGACAACCAAAGCGCGTTATATGACACTAAAGTAGGCGACCAAAGCGCGTTATATGACACTAAAGGGAGACAACCAAGCGTGTTATATGACGCTAAAGGAGACGACCAAGAGCGTTATACGGCGCTAAAGGGGTGCAACCAAGCGCGTTATATGGCTAAAGGGACAACCAATCGCGTTATATGACACTAAAGGGACGACCAAGCACGTTATATGACACTATAGAAGACAACCAAGCGTGTTATATGGCGCTAAAGGGAGACAACCAAGCGCGTTATATGGCGCTAAAGGAGACAACCAAGCGTGTGTTATATGACGCTAAAGGAGACGACCAATCGCGTGTTAAATGACGCTAAAGGAGACAACCAAGCGCGTTATACGGCGCTAAAGGAGACAACCAAAGCGCGTTATATGAGGCAGAGAGACAACAAAGCGTGTTATATGGCGCTAAAGGAAAACGACCAAAGCGTGTTATATGGCTAAAGGAGACAACCAAGCGTGTAATATGAGGCTAAAAGGAGGCGACCAAGCGTGTTATATGGGCTAAAGGAGATGACCAAGCGTGTAATATGAGGCTAAAGGAGACGACCAAGCATGTAATATGAGGCTAAAGGAGGACGACCAAGCGTGTAATATGAGGCTAAAGGAGGCGACCAAGTGTGTAATATGAGGCTAAAGGAGATGACCAAGTGTGTAATATGAGGCTAAAGGAGCGACCAAGCGTGTAATATGAGGCTAAAGGAGGCGACCAAGTGTGTAATATGAGGCTAAAGGAGACGACCAAGCGCGTGTTATATGAAGCTAAAGGAGACGACCAAGCGCGTGTTATATGAAGCTAAAGGAGATAACCAATATCCACAGTAATTTAACTTTTGCTTCATTAGTTTGGCGATCCAGTCATAGAAACTGAGGGCCAGATGTACTGCTAACGCTTTTGTGCCCACTTCAGGTGTATTAGTTTTGGGAACTGAAAATGGCAAGTTGCACTTTTCCGTGTCATGCATATGGATTCATGTGTTTACCATAAAGAGTAGCGAGGGGCGTAAAGTGTGCCTAATTATGTATTCCGCGATATGTACAAAAAACACCTGTGACGCGCCTCTATTTTGCGGTGAAAGTTCTCCGCCTATTAAAAAGCTGGTGTAAACCAGGTGCTTGGGGCTTTAAGAAACCATCCTGGGCTGGGGCCCCAGAAGCCACCTCCCACTCCACCCCTGAATCTGTTGTTGGTGTGGTCAGTTCTAGTTTTTGGTGAGATCTGGGTGTTCCTGTCCCTCTACCTGTGCCCTGTCTCCTGTTACCTATGCTATTTAACAGGTTACACAAACTCTAATGTGTAATTCTTTGTGTTTTCCTCCGACAACCCAGTACGTGAGGATGACTTCCCTGAGAAGAGGGCATCTCCTGGCCCTCGATGCCTTCCCCTTCCTATCCATTGTTCCCATAGTAACTGAAGTGGTGAACTCAATGTCAGACTGTGATGAGTTTCTTCTTGATGGAACGCCGCCACGGGTCCCGGGCATTTTGGAGGACGGCAGCATTTTGGACTCGGAGAGATACAAATTCACTTGCCAGACTTACGAGAATGTGATGTTTGTGACGCTCTACGACACCCAGAACAGGATTCCAGTGTTTTCTGCTTACAAGTACAGAGGAAGACAAACAACAGAAAACAATACACTTTGGATGACAGAGATACAGGTATGCTTTTCTTTCTCTTTAATACCGTTATAATTATATTAATATATCTGGTAGTTTTTATTTTTTATTTTCTCATAGCAATACAATACAAGTATCCCTGACTGAGCCTTCCATCTTTTGCAGCTTGAAGACACCAACAACATGTGGGATGGCAAAAAATACCGCAACCAGGCAACTGTTAAGGATTATATAAACAATAACAGAAACTATAACAGGGGCCATTTATTTCCAAATTCTTATGCATTCGATTTAAATGAACAAACCTCAACGTTCACCCTGACGAACATCGTTCCACAAGCAGTGTCTTTCAACAACGGAAGCTGGGAAAAAATGGAGACATGCACCAAATGCATCCTGGAAAAGTACTGCATCAACAGTAATGATGAGAAAGAAGCCTTTTTAGTGACCGGGGCACAGCCCAGCGAGGACAACACACTTAAAGACAGGGTTAATATTCCTTCCATGCTCTGGTCAGCATTCTGCTGTTACAGTAAGAACAAGAATAAGTGGCTGGCGAGCGCATACTGGGGCAACAATGTTGAGGAAACTGAAACTAAGTATCTGCAGACAAAGACTTTGGCTGAACTCCAGGAAACACTGAGCAGAGTGAACCCAGGATTTGAGACGTTTCCCGGGACCCAGTGTCCTCTCGACACTAATGTTGCTGAGTTTTACCCAGAAGTTGATCAAAAATGCAAATGCCCACCCCAAGCGTCAACCACATCGGCCCCTCCCACCACCACAACTAGCGTTCCAACAACTACTGCTTCTCCAAGTAGCACCTCTATACCCACAACTACAAGTTCACCAAAACCACAGTCCCTACTACTACAGGAGCTGCCACTACAACAACTAGCGTTCCAAAAACTACTGATTCAGCAACAAACTGAACCCAACTAATACCTCCGGCCAGCGTCAATGGCCTTAAGTCAAGCAATTTTCAAACATAAACTAAGACCTCTGCCGGAGGTCAATGGGCTCTAATCCGGCAACTTCAGAACCTGAATCACTCCCAATCAGACAAAAATCCTCATTTCTTCAGCTTCTGAACCCCAAATATAAACCACCCCTGACCAGAAATTAACTTCTGAACCCCAAACTAACGCAACAGCTCAGCACCTTAACGTCTCCAATTACAGCACTCTGTCTTCTTCAGCTCCTTCGTCATCCTCCTACGTGTTATGTGCATGCATATCTTGTACATTGTTTTTCTGATACATGATTAATAGCTAGATATGTACAATTATACTGGACGATGGAAATATCCAGAGCCAGCAGAACGAGGGCTAGATGCACTTTCTTAATTAAAATGTAATCTTTATGTTTGGTTTAATCTAAACAGTAGTTTATTTCCCTAAACTTGGTGAAATTGCATTAAAATATATTCAAATATTTTGTCTTTTAACCCGCCAAATTGTTGCATTTTACTGTCATTTTTAAGAATTGTAATCCTGTCTTCATTTTTTTTTTTTAAAACCTTTCTACAATTGCTTTGCAACACACAAAAAATTAATAAAACTTAATTAATAAAATTAATTTAAATTGTTTTTTTTTTAATACAGCACAGCAAACATGTTAATTGTACTTTGTTTTCATTGCCTTGAATCACAGATATGTCTCAAAGGGATTTAAAATCTATACAGCAGAAACCCAATGAGTTCATGCATTGTTGAATTCCTGCATCGCTTTTTATTTGTGCAATTTATTTTTCAATATTCAAACTTGTACTAATTTTGTTAAAGATTGCTTTCTATTGATTTCACAGAGTGTACTTTGGCATGTTGGCATGGCTTCTCCAAACAAATACTCTCAATATTTAAACAATATAAATAAAATATATTACACAAAACCTGTCAATGGCCTGAGAGAAGACAATGTTCATCAACAAGTCGGAAATACATATATATACACATGTAATAATATTGAACATAATACACATATTCACAATATACACATATGAGAATAAAATTAAAAATCACTCACAGAAATGCAAATGACCATGATAAGGTAGAGATACTTTGGTAGACTGTGTGTGTAATGATGAATTAAATAGTGAACAGTGCAGTTATCATGATAAAATATTCTATGACTATAAAATATGAACATAATAACCATAAACTGGCTGAATAAGAACTTTATGTAACCGGGAACATATATTTAACACAGTTATTGTTGTATGTTTACACTTTTCATAACCCCAAATTGACCCATTTCAAATTTTTTACAATAGAAAATACAAGTTACATATATCACACATATCCTGTGATAAACATGTATTCCTGACTCAATTCAGAAAGTATTCTGGATAAACTTGTGATTTTTTACATAGTGGACTCACATGAATTATTGTTGTGGGATGGTGGAGTACGGACCCAAAACGCAGAGGAGGAGAAAGGCAGGAGCAGGTACACGGGGGTTTATTGAAAGAACAGTTCAAAACAAGAGCAAAAGGCACAATCCTGGTCAAAATCCAAAGAAAACAAACGCCAAAATCCACGGGAGTCCAAGGTGAAAAAGGGCGAGGAAAAGGCGAGGCAACACACACAGAGAAACACTTACAGGGAACACGGTGAACGGGCAGCTGACAAAGTGTCGCCGGGCAGACAAACCTGGAATGAGCCAACGAGAGACAGAGGAAACACTGTGGTTAAATACAAGAGGTAACGAGGTGATGGGAAACAGGTGAGACGTCAGGTGAGTCACATTAGGGCGTGGCGGGACAATCAGACAGGCACAAAGCAAAGCTGGACAAGACAGGAAACTACACTATCCAAATAAAACAGGAAGCAGAACAAACAAGACACCCACCGGGGAATCGCAAGACACAAAGACAACCACACAAGACGGGGGAGAAAACCGAGACACACACAAGGAGGCAAGAAGGGAAAAACAAACCCAAACCACATCAAATTATAACCTTATGACAAAAAACTAAACCCCACTTCCATGTTTAATAGTGTGCTAGTAGAGACTGATGCATTCCCTAAACATAGATGTTATCTCAGCTGTTGGAAATGGAGATAAAGACAATATTTGTTGATAGATTATGAAGTAACATTTTATTTGAGAATTGTTTTAAAACCCCAAAATAAGTCCCGGGTCAGTTTGACCCGAGGGACACGAGAGGGTCCCGGAAGGTGAAGACAACGTGAGGGTTAACAAGTTTTTTATGTTTTTTTTGATAACCTTTCCAGATTTTTTTGGCCACTTTTTTCAGCATCTTGCATTTTTGTAGCTTTTTCCAACATTTGTCACTTTTATTAACTTTTTTGTCATAGATAGATAGATAGATAGACAGATAGATATAGAAAGTTTTTGTAAAACGGGTTTAATTTGACCCGAGGACAACAGGAGGGTTGATATAACTCAATAGAAAGTACTAGTAGTTAGTAAGGGTGGGAATCACCAGACACCTCCCGATACGATATCATCACGATACTTATGCGACGATACGATATTATTACAATTTTAAACATATTGCAATATTCTGCGATATATATTGCAATTTATTTCCTTTTTTCCAACTTCAAATTTTCACAAATTCAAATGATGATCAACATCTGTTTCATCAAAAAAGATACATTTCTCTGTTTGTTCATATTACTTCAATTTTATTGCTGCAAAATGGGATTTGTCAAGCAGACAAACTGACCGACACACATATATAATAAAAGATTGATACTTGGTGCCTGTGTATCGATACAGTATTGCCACTGAAAATATTGCGATACTATGCTGTATCGATTTTTCCCCCCACCCCTAGTAGTTAGTACTACTAATAATGTTTTTTGGGGGTGAACTATTCATTTATGAACATTGCATGACTGACAGTAAGCACATCCTCTCCTGCACTGTTCATAAACTGCTGAATAATCAGTCTGATTCACACTTCTTCCACACGCTCGTCTGATATTTGAGGAAGTCCATCTGGTTTCCGTGCTACATGAACACAATAAAAACTCGTTTGGAGGATTTCTGGACAGCCGGTCCATGAGCGGGTGAGTCTCTCTTGGAGTTTATTGCCTTGTTTCCACTTAATCTATTCACATTTTAGGAGTTTTTTCCTCACATTTGGCATCAAAAACATTGAAAATTCTCATTTGCAGAAGCATTTGTACAATTACTTGAATTAAATAGTTGTTTTAAGTTAATATGATGAGCATGTTAAATTTGAGTATTACAACACAGACACGGCTCTCGACTCGACAGATTTATTTCTAAGTGTGTTCAACAATGTTTATTTTTGTTTTTAGAAAAACAGAAAAGATTTCACTCCAAATGTTTGGCTTCCTTATTTTTTGAGTATTAAAATATCACGACGCAGAGCTTTAATTTGGACATATTTGAAGTAAATTAAAGTTAACTCTACTTCCTGATAACCCTTGTGTCGTCTTCCCGTCAAAACTTAAAATCAACCCTTTTGTTGAGGCTTTTTATCGATGTTTTTAACTTTTTCTTACGTTTTTGTCCTTTTTTTAAACACTTTTGACGCTTTTTTTCAATGTTTGTCACTTTTTTTACGTTTAACACTACGTAACACTAACTTATTAACTTTAGTTTTACAGTTATTTTTGGAATTTACGGTCAATAAACCTCATTTATAGGAAATTATACCTAATGTTTGAGTTAGAAAAGCAGAAATTAGGAATTATTGAGACTAAAATTAAAGGAATGGATGTTGATGATAATCACAGACTGGAATATGTCAACTTTTACTCAATACTATTTCAAAAACACTTCCATTTGTTTTTACAATGCTATAAAATTGAATAAGGCGCCCCCAAAATTAATGAAAGTAGAGATTTGTACTTGGCAAAGAGCGTTGGGTGGAATCAATCATGTTATTTTGGGGAATTAAAAAGAACATTGATATAGGACAACATGGGGACAACATGAGGACAACATGAGGACAACATGGGGACAACATGAGGACAACATGAGGACAACATGAGGAGAACATGAGGACAACATGAGGAGAACATGAGGACAATATGAAGAAAATATGAGGGTTAAAATACAAAATAGATACACATACTAGACTATAATTAGTTAATTTGATTAATCGGTTTTGGCATCTTTTTCTAGCACATTCTTTTTATGTTTTCCCTGCTTTAGATTAACTGAATAATAATGTGTTGAAACCCGTTTCATTTATTTTATTTTATATTATATTGGTGGTTGAAACCGCAGGAAGTGCCCTCTGGCCTAAAAATGAATGGATGGATGGATGGATGGATGGATAAATAGAACATTTGGCAAGTCTGGAAAGAGCCGTATGTTTAACCCTCCTGTTGTCCTCGGGTCAAATCTGATCCCCTTTTTAAAAAACGTCTATATATGAAATATGAGTTTATTTTTAACCAATTTACCGCAAACATGGATTGGATTCCTTCCAACGCTCTTTAAAATACAACTGATCACTTTCATTCCTCTGATCTTCACTATTAGTCAAAATAATTCATAATTTCTGCTTTTTTTAACTCAAATATTAGGTATAATTCTATATAAATGAGGGTTATTGACCATGGATTCCAAAAAGTAGTAAAACTAGTGGTGGAAGTATGGACGGTGGTGTTAGTGAAAACTACAAAAAGTCTGAAAAAGGGACAACAATGTCAAATCTTTGTCTGTTTTTGACGCAGGGGGACAACACGAGGGTTAAATCATTTAATCCCCATTTAAGTTAGACGCACTAGAAACTGAATAAACTGAGTAAACTGAATATCTTTGAGTTGTGGACAAAACAAGAGATGTGAGGAAGACATATTGGGCTTTTTGGAGAAAACACTGATCCGCATTTTCACAATTTTCTAACATTTCAAGGGCCGAACAAATCGCTTAATTGAAAAAAATTTTTTTTTTGAATGTCTATATTTCAGCTTTTTCATTTACAGCAGTAGGAGAGTGGAACTAACTTCCACTTCACATTAGAGATTGTGCAAGTCTCAGCAGTTTAAAAATGTCTGTAAAGACTTGGCTGAAGGCAAAACAACATGTGATCATTGATTTTTCTATAACATGGGATTTATATATTTTGTATATTGTCCTATATGCTGTCTCACGTCTGCAGCTTGTGCAAAATGCTGCATGCTGCACACTTTACTCCCATTCGTTTTGCACTAAACTGGCTTCTGGTGCAATTTATAATTGATTTAAAAATTGCATTGTTTGTTTTTCAAGCCTTAAATGGCCTCGCCCCGGGGTATTAGTCTGAGATTTTAACTATGGGGGGGGGGCAAAATCGGCTGTTGCGGTCTTCAGATCTACGGACTTTAGAAGTCCCAAGGTCGAGGTACAAGCAGCGGGGCGATCGGGCCTTTGCTGTTGCAGTTTTACAAAATACATGCTATCGAAATCGTGTGGTGGTCCGTCCCGGTGTTGTGGCCGGCGTGTGGCGGTAGATGTCATTTAGCCGTATGGTGCATGGTCCCTGACACATAAACTAATAAACTAATAAAATAAAACTATATTGTTTTTATTCTCCCGTCCACCCGATGACACCCAGCATTGACGATGGCGACGGCGAACGCGTGGTTTCCCCTCGCTGCCTCCCTCTTCCTGTCCATCGCCCCCACGGCGGCTGAAGTGGTGACGTCGTTGTCGGACTGCGACCAGTTTCTCCTCGAGGGAAGTCCGCCACAGGTCCCGGGCATCTTGGAGGCAGGAGGATCCTGAACCAGAACCGATACAAAGCCATTTGCCAGACGTTTGAGAACGAGAGACGGTTTGTGACTCTCTACGACACCGAGAACCGGATCCCGGTGTTTTCTGCTTACAAGTACAGAGGGGGGGTCGGAAAGAGACCCGCGAACGACTGGAAGATAGAGCCCCAGGTGGGTTTATCAAGGAGAACACTTCATGTTTGTTACTGTTTCAGCTGGAAAGTGGTGCATGTTTGGTTATTTAGTGCATGGGCCGTAGTTTACAGGGGGGACGGGGGGGGGGTTACAACCCCCCAATAATCAATCTGACCAGTGTATCCCCCCAAAAACACCTATAATGATTTTTTTTATAATGATGTAATTTACCCTCATGTTGCCCTCATGTTGTCCCCATGTTGTCCTCATGTTGTCCTCATGTTGTCCCCATGTTGTCCTCATGTTGTCCTCATGTTGTCCTCATGTTGTCCTCATGATGTCCTCATGATGTCCCCATGTTGTCCTCATGTTGTCCTCATGTTGTCCCCATGTTGTCCTCATGTTGTCCCCATGTTGTCCTATATCAATGTTCTTTTTAATTCCCCAAAATAACATGATTGATTCCAACGCTCTTTGCCAAGTACAAATCTCTACTTTCATTAATTTTGGGGGCGTCTTATTCAATTTTATAGCATTGTAAAACAAATGGAAGTGGTTTTGAAATAGTATTGAGTAAAAGTTGACATATTCCAGTCTGTGATTATCATCAACATCCATTCCTTTAATTTTAGTCTCAATAATTCCTAATTTCTGCTTTTCTAACTCAAACATTAGGTATAATTTCCTATAAATGAGCTTTATTGGCCATAAATTCCAAAAATAACTGTAAAACTAAAGTTAATAAGTTAGTGTTACGTAGTGTTGAAAAAAAACATTGAAAAAAAGCGTCAAAAGTGTTGAAAAAAGGGACAAAAACGTAGGAAAAAGTTAAAAACATTGATAAAAAGTGTCAAGAGTGTTGATTTTGTTGAAGTGTTTGATACTTATAATTTCAATTGGATGGATGGATGGATGGATGGATGATGGTTATATATAAGTGATTTACAGAACATTTAAAAAAGCATCAAAAGTGTTGAAAAAAGGGAAAAAACGTAAGAAAAAGTTCTTAAAAAAGCAATAAAAAGCATCAACAAAAGTGTTGATTTTACATTTTGACCGGAAGACAACACAAGGGTTAAAACATTTGAATATATTTTTATATTATTTATTACACAGGGTATTAAAAAAGTTGAATTTAAGGTACATTTGAACTGTTTAGCTTTTCTTTTCCTCAATAAATGCAACATCTTTCCAAAAGTCAATGAGTAATTGTGGCGATCAGTCGTGATTTCAATATTGACAATAAATGTGATTATGATTTTTTTTTTTTCTATAGTCCTAATTTGGATTTTAACTCACTCTTCCAGCTTGAGGACTAAGATGACAAGAACATTTCGGGGACAAAAACAAGGCGTCACGTCCACCAGGCCGGCAGCGTGGACTACCGGGGTAACAGAGCCTTCGACCGGGGCCACCTGTTCCCGAGCTCCCACGCGTTCAACGGGTCCGACAAAATGGCCACCTTCACCCTGACCAACACCGTGCCGCAAGCCGCCAGATTCAACCAGAGGAGCTGGAACCGGATGGAGACGTGCGTCAGGTGCGTCATGGAGAGGCACTGCAGGGGCAACAACGGCGTCCTCGAAGGCTTCGTGGTCACCGGGGCCCGGCCGAGCAGCAGCAAGCTCCTCAAGAACCGGATCAACGTTCCCTCCATGCTGTGGACGGCGTTCTGCTGCTACAGCGCCGACAGGAGGGCGTGGCTGGCGAGTGCGCACTGGGGCAACAATGTTGCCCCTGGCGACAGGTATCTGCAGACGAGGACTCTGGGAGATCTCCACGAGGAGCTGAGGCGCGATGGCGCTGGATTTAAAGTGTTTCCTGGGACGCGGTGTCCGCTCCACTCCACTGTCACTGAGTTTTACCCGGAGATTCAAAACTGCAATTGCCCCCCATCCGTGTTATCCACTTCTGCCCCTCGCACTTCAACTTCTGCCCATCACACTTCAACTTCTGCCCCTCGCACTTCAACTTCTGCCCCTCACAGTTCAACATATGCCCCCCACAGTTCAACTTCTGCCCATCACACTTCAACTTCTGCCCCTCGAACTTCAACTTCTGCCCCTCACAGTTCAACATATGCCCCCCACAGTTCAACATATGCCCCCCACAGTTCAACTTCTGCCCATCACACTTCAACTTCTGCCCCTCGAACTTCAACTTCTGCCCCTCACAGTTCAACATATGCCCCCCACAGTTCAACATATGCCCCCACAGTTCAACTTCTGCCCATCACACTTCAACTTCTGCCCCTCACAGTTCAGCTTCTGCCCCTCACAGTTCAACATATGCCCCTCCCTCTTCAAGCTCTAGCCCTCTAACTTTGGCCCTCTTACGTCAACTTCTGGCCCTCTTACTTTAACTTCTGCCCCTACACATCAAAATCTGCTCTTCTTACTTCAACTTCTGCCCCTCACAGTTCAACGTCTGCCCCTCTAACTTTGGCCCTCTTACGTCTACTTCTGCCCCTCTTCTTTAACATCTGCCCCTCACACTTTTACGTCTTCCCCTCTTCAACTTCTGCCCCTCACACTTCAACTTCTGCCCCTTGCTGGTTGCAAAATGTTGAAATTGGATGTATTTTTAAAAAATCTCGGCTTCTAACCCTCGTCTGGTAATCAGGTCAAATTGACCCATTTCAAATTTTTACAAGAAGAAAAATGGAACAAGTTACATGTTTTCTACCTAAAAATCAGCGTCCTTACCTTATTTCCTGTGATTAACATGTATTCCTGACTCAGAACATTATTCTGGATATGAACACTTATGTTGTTTCCATAGTGGATTTTTAACATGAATTATAACCTTATGATAAAAAACTAACCCCACTTCCATGTTTAATAGTGTTCTAGTAGAGACTGATGCATTCCCTAAACATAGATGTTATCTCAGCTGTTGGATATGGAGATAAAGACAATATTTGTTGATAGATTATAGAGTAACATTTATTTCAGAATTGTTTTTAAATCCCCAAATAAGTCCCGGGTCAGTTTAACCCGAGGGACACGAGAGGGTCCCGGAGGTGGAGACAACACGAGGGTTAATCTAAAATGTTGTGATTTGTCATGTTTGAAGAACTGCACTCTTGAATCTATTTTATTAAAACGTTTCTACATTTGCTTTGCAATTTATACATAATAAAATCAATTGAAATCATTTGTTGTTTTTTTTAAATACAAAATTGTATTGTTTTCAACAGACAGAACACCAAATCATTTAGTTAATTATATATTTCATTTAGATAGTCCAAAATCATAAATATGTCTCGAAGGGCTTTACAATCTTAAAAGTAGACACTTAATGTTTGGCTGGTTGCATTTTATTTGTGCAATTTAAATTCACTGATTGTCTTTCACATCACTTCTCCGGGTAATACGTGGAAAACTCTGCAGTGCACCAATAGGAAAACTCTGCCATATTTGTAGTTTTTCCTCTTCTATAAGTTCAGATCCTTGAGAAGCTCGCGGACGTCGGCGTAGCCGTCTCCGTCGGACAGGATCTTAGCGCGGACCTTCTGCGCGATGAGGTGCAGAGCCTCCTTCACCACCGGGGTGCTCATCATCAGGGCCTCCTCCAGCTGGTTGGTTTCCATGGGAACCTCCTCATCTTCCCTGGCACAGAACCACAATACGGTTGCTTATCCATTGCAAGAATTTTAAGTGCTGTATTGTCTGGACCCTATTTTCCAATGCATTGCTGTCTGAGTAACTAATGGCAACAAAAATGAAAATCTGTTGAGTATTGAGCGAGAACGCTATAATGGACAGCTGCGAACCGACCCCTGTAACTTTATTGGACAAATGTGCGTTGACAATATGTGTCCACAAAAAGTGATGTTTTTACCACTGACGTTTTTAGATAATTATTCCCAGTGTCCGACTAAATAAGGAAAAGGATTCCTACAGATATAGTGTTTTGGGTTAAAGGTGCAGCAGGTAAGACCCTTGTGGGGGGAGGGCCTTAGGAGACCGTTTTGGGCTTTAGCGGAAAGGGGGGAGGGACTGAGAAGTTGTTGATGTTCAAATTCTTTGGCTAAGTCCTGGATCTTCACAATCCTACCTCCTGCACCTTTAACCCAGTAGTCAAAAAGTTAAAGGAAACCACTTCCTTACCCCTGTGTGGTACCTGAAGGACCACAGTGTCCCAACGAGCTCCGTTGCTTGGTACCTGAAGGACCACAGTGTCCCAACGAGCTCCGTTGCTTGGAACCTGAAGGACCACAGTGTCCCAACGAGCTCCGTTGCTTGGAACCTGAAGGACCACAGTGTCCCAACGAGCTCCGTTGCTTGGAACCTGAAGGACCACAGTGTCCCAACGAGCTCCGTTGCTTGGAACCCTACAGATGATGAAGCACAGTGAGGACTATTAGAACTTCTACCAGCTGAAAGCAATGTTAAGGATACTTAAGTTCCTCAAATGGCCACTAGATGGTGTGTTCCAGCTATTTGGCACTATGGTTGCTTAATCAGCCTCACACCAACACATGGTTGTCAACTTCTCTATTAGATTCAACTCTCTGGAATTAAAAGTGAATTTCTCCTCCAGTTGTGAATGAATATGATCTGAATACCAGAGTCCTCTCACCGATAGAGTGATGACCAGAGTCTCTGGATGACCTCCCCATTTCATGGTGCCCTCATACGTTTGATTTGAAGCCATCAAGCTGCAGAAAAACTGCAGAAAACCAATTGACAAGAGTGTTACCTTAAAGTTCAAATGGCATCCCTAGTGAGCTGGTAACGCGCACGCACACGCACACAAACACACACACACACGTCATTATATACATACACAATACTGTAGCTACAGTGAGGAAAATAAGTATTTGAACACCCTGCTATTTTGCAAGTTCTCCCACTTATAAATCATGGAGGGGTCTGAAATTGTCATCGTAGGTGCATGTCCACTGTGAGAGACATAAAATCAAAAAAAAAACATCCAGAAATCACAATGTATGATTTTTTAACTATTTATTTGTACGATACAACTGTAAATAAGTATTTGAACACCTGTCTATCAGCTAGAATTCTGACCCTCAAAGACCTGTTAGTCTGCCTTCAAAATGTCCACCTCCACTCCATTTATTATCCTAAATTAGATGCACCTGTTTGAGGTCGTTAGCTGCATAAAGACACCTGTCCACCCCATACAATCAGTAAGAATCCAACTACTAACATGGCCAAGACCAAAGAGCTGTCCAAAGACACTAGAAACTAAATTGTCCACCTCCACAAGGCTGGAAAGGGCTACGGGGACATGTCCAAGCAGCTTGGTGAAAAAAGGTCCACTGTTGGAGCAATCATTAGAAAATGGAAGAAGCTAAACATGACAGTCAATCTCCCTCGGACTGGGGCTCCATGCAAGATCTCACCTCGTGGGGTCTCAATGATCCTAAGAAAGGTGAGAAATCAGCCCAGAACTACACTGGAGGAGCTGGTCCATGACCTGAATAGAGCTGGGACCACCGTTTCCAAGGTTACTGTTGGTAATACACTAAGACGTCATGGTTTGAAATCATGCATGGCACGGAAGGTTCCCCTGCTTAAACCAGCACATGTCAAGGCCCGTCTTAAGTTTGCCAATGACCATTTGGATGATCCAGAGGAGTCATGGGAGAAAGTCATGTGGTCAGATGAGACCAAAATAGAACTTTTTGGTCATAATTCCACTAACCGTGTTTGGAGGAAGAAGAAAGATGAGTACCATCCCAAGAACACCATCCCTACTGTGAAGCATGGGGGGGTAGCATCATGCTTTGGGGGTGTTTTTCTGCACATGGGACAGGGCGACTGCACTGTATTAAGGAGAGGAGGACCGGGGCCATGTATTGCGAGATTTTGGGGAACAACCTCCTTCCCTCAGTTAGAGCATTGAAGATGGCTCGAGGCTGGGTCTTCCAACATGACAATGACCCGAAGCACACAGCCAGGAGAACCAAGGAGTGGCTCTGGAAGAAGCAGATCAAGGTTCTGGCGTGGCCTAGCCAGTCTCAGGACCTAAACCCAATAGAGAATCTTTGGAGGGAGCTCAAACTCCGTGTTTCTCAGCGACAGCCCAGAAACCTGACTGATCTAGAGAAGATCTGTGTGGAGGAGTGGGCCAAAATCCCTTCTGCAGTGTGTCAAACCTGGTGAAGAACTACAGGAAACGTTTGACCTCTGGAACTGCAAACAAAGGCTACTGTACCAAATATTAACATTGATTTTCTCAGGTGTTCAAATACTTATTTGCAGCTGTATCATACAAATAAATAGTTAAAAAATCATACATTGTGATTTCTGGATATTTTTTTAGATTATGTCTCTCACAGTGGACATGCACATACGATGACAATTTCAGACCCCTCTGTGATTTCTAAGTGGGAGAACTTGCAACCTCAATGTATATGTCCGGTTTGTGGTTGTGATAAGGCGAGCAAGTTGTAGACTACAGCGCCCACAGGAAATGAAACTCAGCAACACTTGGGTTTTGTCACATTTTTTTGACGTTTTCAACACTACATAAAAGTTGATGTAATAATAATAATAGTGATAACACAAAGTAATAATTCAATCTACACAGCTCTATAACACTAACTTATTAACTTAGTTTTAGTTATTTTTGGAATTTATGGTCAATAAAGCTCATTAATAGGAAATTATACCTAATGTTTGAGTTAGAAAAGCAGAAATTAGGAATTATTGAGACTAAAATTAAAGGAATGGATGTTGATGATAATCACAGACTGGAATATGTCAACTTTTACTCAATACTATTTCAAAAACACTTCCATTTGTTTTACAATGCTATAAAATTGAATAAGACGCCTCAAAATGAATGAAAGTACTTGATGTTTCTTGTATTTCTTGTACTTGCCAAAGTGCCAAAGTGCCAACCAAGCCCTTTGCTCCGTGTCATCCCCCCCTCTCTCTGTCTCTCTGTCCACTTTCATGTCTAAGCTGTCTTGTCAAATAATCGCCTAAAATGCCACAAGATAATCTAATAAATGAAAATAATGAAATAACTTAACATTCTGCCCAATAAGTACTTTTGCTTTCAAATGTAAATGTAAAGCTCATTTAGACAAAGTTGCTTACCGTTGCTGTTCGTGTGATGGTGGACTGACGATGAGACGGTGGGTATATGAACACATAAGCCTAGACTGATGCAGGAAGGCAGGAAGCTGTGGTTTCACACGTTGTTATGCACCTTTAGTTTTTCCTCAAGTAATTCAATAAATTTCTAAAGACAAAATCCTACATTGAAGCAAACTGCTGGTAACGGCAACAAAAACAAACTGTGCCAACCTGCACCATATAATAATAATAATAATATTTGAATGTGTATTTATCATAATCAATTGTAACCTGATACTTTCTTAATGTTATCAAAATTAAGGGATCATGAGACTATAACATATATCATATATATTATATAATGTATATAATGTGTATATTTATATATATACTATAAATATATATATAATAACCCCAATAGTTCTGAAAATAAGTTTAATAACATATATATATACAACCATAATAACAACAATAATTAAAATAGATTAGATACTTTATTCATCCCATAGCGGGGAAATTTCCTTGTTACAGCAGCAAAAAAGCAAAACAAACAAACAAACAAACAAGTAAACACACAAGAAAAACAGGCAAACAGACAATGAGCAGAAGTTAGACTGAAAGTAAAGTGGCGTCAAATAAAGGTTTTGTAAAGTGCGGTTGCCATAGTACAAGAAACAATATTGCAGTGTAAGTGACGTTAAAATTAAATTGAATATGTAATTAAAGTAATAAAGCAAAAGTAGGTAACCATAATATAAGTTATATTTACCTGTGACCATAAATAATATTGAAAAAGTAAGTACTTGTAATGTAAAAATATAAATACAGATGATAAAGTTATACAGAGAGTGTGTGGAGTAAATTTAAAAAAAACAGGGACAGAAACTCCAACATTATCAGGTGGTGCAGGTGTTGTAGAGTCTGACAGCGGCCGGGATGAAGGACCTGCAGGGGGGGGGGGTGGAGTTGCTCACGGACCCCCCAGTGTCCTGTAGGGGGGGTATCAGTCTGCTGCTGAAGGAGCTGCTCAGGGACCCCACA